>QFEC01001555.1:236-20166 GCA_003316585.1 Gomphus bonarii | reverse complement strand
AGGTGTGGGTGAGTGAGAGACGGCTCTTTGTCATTTTTCTTTTCTTTTCCTTTCCCTTGGGAGGCGAAAAAAATTTCTGCTTTGCTCACGATTGACCATTTATGATTTTATCTGCGCTCGCTCTTTCTCTTGGCCCTATACTGCTGGAGGACTGTCTCGTCCATAGGTCTTCATCCACGTCATGTTATGTCGCGTTACGTCCTCTCCCTCTCTTTTTCCTCATGTATATTTCCATGCATACCCTTTTATGCCTTCCAGGCTCTTCCCTTCTCTTTATTTTCTCCCCTTTGTCTCCACTGTCCACATTGTGCCATCACACCTCGAGGATTATACCTTACATCTTACGTGTTCATCACACGTAAAATTGTGGTAATATTGTTGCTTGCTTTGATTTTTCATCTCGTTTCTTTGTAGCCCTACGTAGGTGTAAACATAAACAAAAACTCAGAGTAACGCGTAGTTTTTTTATCATAATGGATGTTACAGTGATCGTTTATCTAACGTTGAAATAACCTGTGAGATCCGAATGCGATTTACAGGAGTAATCGGGCAAACGTGCGTGGCACGCACGAGTCGGAGACGGGGTGAGAGGTGCGTTTTTGCGTTTTTGGACCTGGATCTTCTTAGCCACATGCGGACGAGGGAGCCGGATCGAACCCACCAGGTGTTCCGTTGCCTCCGTCCAATACCTCCATCGTGGAGTATTGCCGTTGGCCGGTGACGTCATTTGAGCGTGCTGAACGTCGAACGTTGGCGTTGAGGTGACGAACGTGCTAGTGGAATATGAGAGCCGAGAGTCGAATTATTCGATGACGTGGTTCCGAAGTCGGATGCGGTGGAATGTATCTATGTAGCACACATCACACTTGGTACCATGTATTGTTGATCGGAGCGAATTAGACTTGTTCGGGCATGTCGGTCTCAACGATGGCCGTCGAATGCCTGTTCGTGCCTATAATGTGTTGGTTCAAAGAGTGCATGGTCATAATTTCCATGAAAATCGGGAACAAACTCATTTAACAATCGAAAGGCATTTTACTTAGCAGCACCCGTCTCGAGTTCAATATCGTTGGTACATAAATACCAATGTTAGCACCCGCCTCGAGTTCAATATCATTGATACATCAGCCAACCTGAACCATCTCAGTGCCATCGCCAGATTCAACCTTGTCGATTTGAGCAATACCATTCCGCCACCTAGATTTCTGCACATTGTCAAGTTGACAAGGATCATACAAGATGTTTTGGGTGGGGATCATGCTATAATTGCACTTCCTCCCCAAGCAACTCTGTCTTCATCAAATGAGTGATCGTTTCAGAAAATGTCATGCAGCCAACTAAGGTACCCCTCAAATTTCAAATCCAATGCACGGGTTCTAAAAAAACCGAGACTTTGGAGATTGAACCATTCTCACACCGGAGACCTCCACAGCCAAGCCGCCCTACCAATTATTCTTGGTCATTCACCTGTTAAATCGAGAATGAACCACACCATACTCAGTGAGGTCACAAGAATCAATGTAGCCATGGGTAATGAGGAATTTGCGAAACTTGATTTGGTGCGGTGATGGTCATTTTGATGGCCCGGACCATCCTGTCCATCAATTTAGAGCATTTAGGATTCGCTTGTGTTCGTAAGAAAAGATCTCACATTGAAGATGCGGCAATTTTCCCATCGATCCATGAGTTGACAGCAGCCGTCTCAGGACCTCCAACCGTCAACCTTTCTTAATCACCGACGGCGGTTCGGACCATCCCCGTGCCAAGGTCAATCTCAGGGAAGAATTCACCGCCATCTCAACTGTTTGACTACGTGCAACCTTGCACAGCCGGCACCACGCATGTGTCAGCGAACCCAAAGGCGGGGTTCACCACACATGTGCGTGATACGAAAAGGAAAAGAGACACGATTACTTGGGGACCTCGCCTGAATCAGTGTGGCCGTGTCCAAGATCGTGGCGGCAAATAGAAACTTGTGTAGGGTGGTGTGCATCGTGTCAGAAACGGTATAGGAAATGGATGTATAGATTGTAGATCGGCCAACAAGTGACAAGCCAAGAATCTTGGCCACTTTCTCATACTTACCATCATAACCAGAAAGCAATATTTCCCATATTTCCTACACACACACCCACTCACACTACCTAGAACAACACACCCAGCAACCGCTAGAATGAACCTATCAAAAAGAAACCACTCAAAAAAAGGGGGGGCAGGGATCATGCCACCTGGCAGCAATGCGCACCCGCTCTACTCTGATAAGCAATCAAAAGAATATAACTGGCCTAGTTGACGACCAAAACTCATTTGTTAGAACCAAAGAACAAACATGGCTTCCTGTCCAAAGAAGACACAATGTCCACTGGAATGCTCAGCTATGTGTTACTCTTGCTTGCGCACAGCACACCTGCGAAAACAATACAAGAAGGGGAGAGAGCTGTTGTGATCCCAATGGTAGACGACACCGTATGCAACAAAGGGAATACAGTCCTACAGCTCGTCGAGGAAAGACTCACCCCAATCTTCAACAAGCTAGGCAAAACCACAGAGTCCCTCCACATCACCACAACCACAACCAAGAAGACCATGGAGGAGATCACCGAATCACTAGCGAACATGACACAACACATGGAAGATGCCCATATTGGAGCGCATGAGCATGAGCAAGTACACTTGAGCCAGACGTATGAAGGAGGGAGTAGGGGACGTATACACAGACGGGGACTTATATGCAGACAGAGACAATATTTTATGCGCAGGCAGCCTCTTATGCGTGCGTGCGATAGTCTACCCTGGCAGTGCTCCAACTCGCGATGAACGACACGCGGACATGGCTGTCATCCGATGCCGTGGCATGTGTCAATAGGTAATAAAAATATTCGAAAGATAGCTGCGTGCAATTTTCAATGAACATCTCATGCAGAAGAGTATAAGACTTTATATGAACCATTTCAAAACCAGACCAGTGCTTACAGGCCGGTTTATCCTCCTTTGATATCTAAACGGGAATATAGAACTGTCATAAGTCATAGAGCCGCCTGCTATAACCTGTCTGCCAGAGAATGCGATATACCAACGCCGCACATCCAGGATACACTCTACCGTCTCCATTTTCTGATTTCCAACCAACGGAGTGGAGGATATACTACCCCAGTGAAGACGGCTGCAAATTCAAACCCCATGTCGCCACCAATGGGGCTGAGGAGTGCGGCTACAGGGCCGACGTACCAGGCCTGTCCCATGGAGATAATGGCGCCTGCAATGCCGCAAAGACTTGCGAAGCTATGAGAATGTTTTGACGATGAGAGGATGTTAATAAAACAGGTACGTCGAACGAACGTACGCGGCTGCGAGCCCAACTGGCAATCTATCAAATGGGCAATTAACAACGAGAGCTAAGGCTCTGAATGAGAAGCACGACAAGGACTAACAGAGCCGGCGAATCATAAGCATGTAAATTATATCCACCCAGTAAACCATCTTTCCGACGAAATATGTAGTGTTCCTCCACGAGAATCACTATCCAGATCGCGAGCCAGTAAGCAATCTTTACCGAGGAAGAAGTAATCAACAATGATGTTGCCTGGTAGAGTCAGAAAATTCCCGAGACTTACCACAGCGAGGAAATTGCTCAATATGGCACTAAAGTGCTGGCGACCTGCCACGCTTGCTACTGCGAAGATAATGAATGCGAAAGTGGCAAAGAAAACCCGAGGAACATTTTGAAACCGGGGGCTGAGGGCTTGCATCGAGAGGCCGGCTGAATCTGTAGATGCAACCGAAACAGAAATTTGGAACCTGTAAGTGGCCGGAAAACAATCAGAACTACGCACATGTACTAGGGACTACATGACAGTCAGTACAACGATAAGCTTGGACATGCAACAAAACGATACTGCGTACTGTTGTCCGTGATTGCAGAAAGTGCAAGGAGGACGAGAAGGAAGTCTCCACCGTGTCCCCAGGGTAAAAATACTTGAGATAAAAATCCGTTATTACAGCCTTCTACAACTCTAGCATCGATGGACAACTATAACTCTACCTTGGTGCAAAACTCCTGCAGCGTCACTGTTGTCATACGCTTCGGCATAGGCCGGGACAGTCATCAGAAGAGCACCTAGACCAGAGATATAGATGATAGGAAGCATGAGTCCAATCAAGGTGAGGACGACTATTTTGATGGGACTGGTGTTCGCAGGAAGTCGAACGTTGAAGTCAGCGGCCCTAAGAATAAAACATAAATAATGTCAACGAATATGACGTTGATGATGCGCCGATTGGAAAACCAAACATGGGTGCCCATCCAGCGAGTGAGGAAAAGATGATTCCTCCGAAGCTTAATATGTCGGCTGCGCGGAGGTGACCAGCAGGGTCTTCCAAAGCATCCTGGCGTGATATCTGGAATCCTGAAAAAAAAATGAGGCTAATGAGCATATTACTTGCAAGTCCCGATCCAACACATCACCGAATAATTGTTCGTGTAAAGTAATTCAAGAAAAATAAGGTAAGAAACGGAAAATAGTACGAAATACGAACCATGCTGTCCCCCAAGGCCAAAAACGAAGGTGAAGAGAATAAGCATGACAAACCAAATGTAACGGGTGTAGTATTGGAGCAACTGCATTATGGTTCGTTGTCATCATCAGCTTCAGACAGGAAACAGTCTATAGAAGAGTACCACGTACATTGTATCTAAAGGAAGAGGAGTGTAAATGTGAGGTGAGTAGGGTTAGAATGAACTGTATGTATACCCAAAAAAGCAGATTATAACTGAGTGAGAATGCATGTGGGTTGTGTGGGTTGTGGACCATGTGAAACAAGCAGGTGCTCTTTTCAGCGCAAGTAGTTTTGTGGAGAGGGCCTCAAAGGCTTACAACCAATTACCCTGAAATGGATTTCATGAGTTGCCAGACTCAGTGACAAGGTATATCACCATAAGAACGAAAGCGTAACAGGGGCATCATTAGCATATAATCACATCAATGAGTAACTTCACGACATGAAGGCCAGATGCAAGTGATTTTGGCGAGCAGCAAAAGAACGTGTATATGGCTCAATGAGGTAAAGTACGCACCCGATGAGAAGTACACTGACGGAAAGGGGCAGGTTTGAGTTTATGTCGTGGAGAACCTGGCCCGAGAGAATCGCCCCGAGTACGGAAAACCCGAGCTTTGAACGTCAGTCATCATAAGCAGGGTGATGTATAGCATGGTAGGATTTAGTAGTCAAGCGTGTATGTATTGTATGAGCCATGGTTGTCTCACGTTGGACAGAGACCGAGCACACACCTGGGTCATGATATTAAGAACAGATATAACCGCGGCACCTATATAGCCATATGAATAGCGAGTGATGACCATGGTGCGCATCCCGAAGCGGGGGCCGAGCATCGCCAAGAAGCAAACGGGTAAGCTACCACTGAAATAATAGAGCGGGGGTCAAACGATGTAAATGCGCCAGGAACATGTGCATGGAACGAACGCACATGATTCCAAACCCAACGAGGACAGCGAGAGTGTGTGGGAAAGTTAATGTGAAGATCTTTAGACCAAGCATTCCGATAGGGAGGGTGGTCAAAACCATGTTGGCTCTACGCTAGGACATCACGGAGGTGTGTGACAAGGGAAGGATTTACGAACGATACCCATAGGAGTAACAGGCCGATAGAATGCTTATTTTCCCTCTCAGATTCGGGAACGCGCTCTACACCTCGGGCTTCAACTGAGAGATCAAGGAGTCCGGTCAGTCGTAGCCCATGGTGTAATACAGACATACCCCCGGCATCGAAAAGCCTTCCTAGGCCATATTTCGCGAGTCTCTGACGGATGTGACTTTCTTCTTCGGCATCCACGATGGAGGGTCCTTCCACGGCCTGATCAAAGCCCTTTTCTGCGTTCTCTTTGTCTTTCGTTGGGTAGCTCATGGCAATTTAGGAAGGGGGAGACAACAGACGAGTGATGGATGATGGAAGGAGGAGGACGGACGGTATGGTTTGAATATGCGCGGATCATTCACAGCACGTACATGGAAGTGGTCTATCCAAATGCTCAAGTTTTAACATGTTACTAACTGATCACGCTGATATCTCTGCACGTAGTCAGCACCGGACTAGGCGCCTGAGATAGCGACTATTGCGACATGCGAAGACGGAGATGGCCGCTTGCACATTTCGAGTCCGGCGCCAATGTTTGAACCAGACTGTTTGGCTTTTCAAAGATGAAAGCTTACGGGACTCGAGAACCCGACCGAATCGTCAAACTCCATGTTAACCGTTGAGCACGATATTTTTGCACATATGGGAGAATGTACGAAACAAATTGAAAGAGCTAATTAGTCAGCATTGACGCCTGAAAGCGTCCCATCCAAAACAGCTTTGCGGCCAATGAGAAGGGGAAAACAACTGATGGGATGGTATATAGGGATTGGGGTGTAAGTAAGAACAGGTTGAGACACCTAGTTGACGCAAGATCCGGGCCGACGCATACACCAGTGAGTGCGCCATAAGGCACGATCCAAAAATTCGCAAAAGCCGAGAGCCGAAACGAAATCACAGACATTGGGTATACATGGGGGAAGAATAACCGAGGTACATCGGATCCAAGTAATCGAGTGTGGAGAGTAGGGTGGGACTAGGCGCCGCAGGAGCAAGGAATGTGTGCCATGGTTGATAGGCTTCGTCGAAGAACAGACACGAGAAACGCGGACAGACTTGATAGGTCATGGGTAAATCAAACGGAGGGAATGCGAGGGTGTGAGAATCATAAATGCGACTCAGGATGCCCTCCCATAACCACCATACACATCCTCGAAGTTGGCAGTGCTATACCGATTCTCATTATTCACAACACTGTGCCTCCCTTGTCCCGGTGCATATAGCGTCCGACCTCCGGATGCGGTCGAAGGGCCAGGAACCACGTCCATGCTGCTAACGGGCTCGGGTTGCGCGGGCGCATCGAGGGCGGGGTAAAAGTACGTCTGGGCTGAAGGGGGTGGCAAGGATGGCTGGGAAATAGCCATGGGCGTCCCCGGGGTGGAACTAGAGCTGTCACGGGTGGCATATGCACGAAGCATAGCGTCAGGGCTCATCATATTTGAAGGACCACGCGTGAAGCCGGCGAATGGATTAGAGAGAGATGGCGTGAGAGCGGGAGAAGTTTGAGAGTTTGCATAAGCGGGGCTGTATGGAGTAGCATCTGTGAAAGGTGTAGCGGAGGTGGGTGTGAGATGTGTGGCTGGGGGAGAAGCAATCGGAGAGTCCGTAGCGTTGATCGAAGAGTGCGCCAGGGAAAGGAAGTCACCGTCATTGTGAGGGAATTCTTCATGCTGGATCACTAGGAGAATGTGTCAGAAATTACATGATACAAAAAATTAGGCGAGGCATACAACTCAAGGCCGGGTAGACGTTTTCATCTTTACCGAGTTCAAGTTGTTTGATATCATTCTCACCAACCATCGCAGGGCCGCCCTTTTGAGTGGGACTCATCAACGCGTCGACATCGTCGGGATAGGAGGCGCTAATAGCAGTATGGTAGGCCCTACTAGCTCTGCCACGTTGAGTCTCTGCACTGGGTCGGAGCCTTTCCTGGGACGGACGGGGAATAACCTTGGGCACATCGGGAACGTCTGAGGATGGACGAGAGAAACGGGTGTCCGGGGCGAATGATACTGCAGATTTCCGCTGGCCCGTGTCTGCAGAAACCATGCTAGGATGACGTAACCCTACACCAGTGACTTTCTGTGCGCCAATTCCGGCCGCTCCTCCACCACTCACATTGCTATAAGTGCTGATCGGCCTTCCTTCATCACCATACACCTGGCTCATGCGTGCGACGCTGGCACGGGAGTTGCGCATAATGGCGATGCTCTGGCGGATGGCCTCTGACTGGGCGTTGGGCGGGAGACCCTTCCATTCGCTTGAGATGGCACTCATACGCTTATCGACAGCCTGACTCCATCTCCTACGGTTTTCGGCTTCTTTGGCGCGTTGGAATTTGATGTAAATGGCAATACCGATGGCTACGGCGAGGAGAGGTACGATGACTGCGGCAGCAATGCTTCCTTTAGGAAGACCTGAGTTCTTGTAGGCGTTGCCAATGGTTTGAAAGATACCGCCACTGGAGGCGTCAGCTGAAGTAGTGCTGCTAGACGTGTTGGAGGCGCCAGTAGGATTTTTGAGTCCAAAGTCGGTAGAGTTGAAGGTAGCTGTAAACATGGGACCAGGAGGGGTGGGAGAAAGAAAAGGGGGGGTACCGGCCTCGACGAGGCCGACCTGGAGCTGAATGGGCGCAGTGCTCGAGTTCCACCAGCTGCCTAAAAGAGGAGCCTGTAATAATTCATTCAGAAAGCATAAGGTTGAGGGTAAGAATACGCACTTGGAAGCTACCTGCAGGGTAAGATACAGCTCCCCACGCATGAATCATCGGCTTCCCTGCATACGGAGCGTAGAGGTAGATGTCGACTCCCTGAGACGAAAAACAGTTGAGTGAGGTGTCCCATACGATGGTAATCGGCTGTGAGGTGTCAATGTTGTCTCCTTGTTTTGGTGCCTTGTAGAAAGCTCCCGAAGTGCAGCCTACAAGGATATGAAAAGTGTTACTATCGATTTTGATCAGCGTTTAGCAATGCGCTGACCTGGGTTGACACCTGCAGACTGGCGTTTAGAGAAATGTCTGGCATGACTTGACTTGGACATTGCAAGAAAAGAGAGACGGGGAATGAACGTGGGGCACCGTGCGGCGGGCGCAAACGATGAGGGTCAACTAATAGAAGGTCCGCTGAAACTAGTATGCGCTTGTTTGTCGATAAGGAAACGCTCGACCCATATGTCAAAATATGCATTTACAAGTCATCATAGCTTCGCAAGGTCTGTCACAAAACGTCCATAAAATAGCTAAACTACTGGCGATGAAATTATCTTCTTGCGAGGGTTTTCCCTGCTATTCTGCTTTCGTCTCTAAATCTGTGGTCGGCTCTCCATGTTTGCCTTGCTTGACATATTGTACATCATCTGCTGGAGACCCATGATCGGGAACGGAATTGCGGTTGGGCCGCGCATGGGGAGTAAGCAGTTCGTCAGTGCGTTCACCCAAGTCCTCTTTCTCTCGATGTCAATATTCTCTCATTCTGGTCTTGGGATTCGATGTCTCCAACTCTGGTTGTCAGGGACATTTGAGTGGCTGTTCTTCTCTGCGTTTATGATGACATCATTTGATGAACTCTTCCTAGACCCGTTTACTTCAGCCTCTCCGCTCCAGTTCCCATCAGATCTGAACTAGAAATCTAAGTCCTCCTCACTTTCCGAGTTCAGACTCTAAGCTGCAGTGCATTCTGTTTTCGAATCCCTCTTCAACCCAGACTTATCCCATAATTATTCCTCATATCGTTCATGCTGTCATCAATAGTTAGTCGATGTTTTTGTTGGGATTGAATATAGAAACCTCTCGAGTCGCTTCCAGCATGAGTACACCTCGATACTTGATCCACAGAGCTTCGACATGACTGCCCCATTTTCTGCAATTCGCCCTCAGTCTGAATTTCACACGTCTGAACAAATAAACATACCTCTCCTGGTTCATTCAGCGATTGTTGCACTTTGGTTGAACGCTTCTTCTTTCCACATTTAGGAACCTCTCGGTCCAACCTGTTGAACCCAAGGGTCTTTTCAAGTCTACTACAGACTTCGGCAAATAAATGTGTTTGAATGTCGAATTAGCCGGCATGGGAGCACGAATTTATTGGGTGGTTCAAAGAATTTTTATATTCGATGCTGATGTTAAGAAATAGTCTCAATCAGCGTGTCATTCTTGAGCTCACCAAGGGCGCACTGAAAACCCTTATTGACTATCGAGATTTATCTAGGGATAAAGAAAGGATTTTTGATCGGTTGTTGGAGCTAAAGAAATCGCTTGAAGCCCTGGACGAACTTCTTAAGGATGAAAAAAGAAACGGACCGTCTTGCTTAACAGCTGTAATGAAGCTACTTGATACGCCCGGTGGCCTTAATCGATACCAGGAAAAGATGCGAAATCTGGAGGGGAAGCTAAAGGCCAATCTTGATTTGCAAGCGCCAAACTGGCCATTCAACGAGGCAGAGTTCCAAGAGACACTCGACTACCTAGAACTTTTCCAAACTTTGTTAAATTCAACCTAAAGAGGACATAGAACAACTTAAGTGCTCAGTAGGTTCAGGAAAGAAGGATGTCTAAAATATTAAACTCCTCAGTGGCTGTCAAGCACTATTATATTTTACAATACCTAAAATATTAAACTACAATTTAAATAAAAATTAGATCATAATATTACACTAATGTTATAGTGGGCTCACCTCCTCAGTGGCTGTCAAGCACTGAGGAGAGAGGCCTGCGCGAGTGAATGTCTCACTCGCGTGTATTGCTGAGCCGGCACTTTAGCGCCAGTCAGTACCAAGCGACCGATTTATTTCGGTCGTCGCCGAATTTTTGGTCGACGCGCGTTACCCCAAAACGGAAGTAAAAGTACGCGTCGCGCGTACAAAATACGTGAAAAAGAAAAGGAAAAAAATTCCGACAGAGTCGGATAAAAATACAAAAAATTCGCGAAAAATACTTGAATACATTAGGCATCGTTCTCTTTGAGTATTGTCCAGTAATCAGCTATATATTATGCTTGAAGCTCATATGAGGTGCATTTTGCAGGTATGCACTCAACACAACCCTCAACATAGATCACACGTAAATTTAACTTAAAAGTGTTTTCAACACATCCTAACCATCTTTTCAGACGCTTGATGTTAGAGATACATTCTGGTATCAAAGGCCTAGCTCAGTCCATATTAGGTACGCACGGTTACTATTCCCTCCAAATATGATCAGTGTTTATTTACATGAACCACTCGTGCAGAAGAATATTTTCAGAAAGTATATGGGTGGCTGAAAGCTCCTGATCACCAATCAAAGCATGTGAATGCCAAAAAGCAGCGGAGAGATACAACCGGGTCCTGGGTTGTGCAAGGAATCCCCTTCAAGGACTGGAAAAAAATATCGAACTCATTTCTCTGGCTTCATGGAATACGTGCGTAAAATATGCTTCATTGTCGATGCTCATAGCTCAGAGTGCCACACAGCCGGCGCTGGGAAAACAATATTATGGTAATTATATTATGTCTTAATATCCATAGCTGTCATGCTGATGTCTCTAAAGCTCCACGATCATTGATGAGATCTCCCTTCACTTCAAATCTAACACTGAGCTCGCAATCGCATACTTCTACTTCGAGTTCCATGAGGACGCGTGGTTACACAATATCCTACCGTCTCTAATAAAACAGATATCTTTGCATCTTCCCACTATTCCCGATCCTTTGGAGAAGTTATTCTCCTAGAGCGCGAACGGTCACAAATTGATGTCAACGCTTAAATTCATTGTTGGGATCTTCAAAGATGTCTACATAATTTTTGACGCTGTTGACGAGTGCCGAGATCGGATTGAATTTCTGGAACGACTTATAGAGATCCATGGTTGGGGACTTGAAATGTTACACCTGATGGTAACGAGTCGAACGGAACGAAATATTGAAAAGATTTTCAGTGACTTGGTGTCACATACGGTACCCATGGGCGGGGATGATGTTCAGTTGCATGTGTCGAAAACACTTGCTCATGACGTCGAATTCCAGATGTGGTCGGCAGACGAGAAGAAATTGATCGAGACTACTCTGATTCAGGGCGCGCATGGGATGTAAGGGGGTTTTTCCACTTAGAAATCATGACTGACAGACTATCTAGGTTTCGCTGGGTTAGTTGTCAAATAGATGCACTACGAAAGTGCCGCTCTCCTGCTACACTTAAAAAAACCCTCAAGTCACTACCAAAGACCCTTTATGAGACCTATGATAGGATTATCAAAGATATTGATGAAGATGACCGGCCGGATGCTCTGAGGATGCTGCAATGGCTGTCATTCTCTGTTCGTGCAATCTCTCTGCAAGAAGCCGTGGAGGTGCTTGCCATCGATCCTGAAGCAGAACCTGAACCACGATTTGATCCATGTTCGCGGATTAGGGATCAGTGGCTATAGTAACAATATGTTCCAGTCTCGTCACTATAACGGAGGACCATCCTACTCAGGGAAAAAGGCTTAGAATAGCACACTTCTCCGTCAGAGAATATTTAACCACTTCCCACTCCGTCAATACCGATGTCGCAGTGTCCTATTTTAAGTTCAACAAAAGAACGGCTGATACAGTGATAGCTCAGACTTGTTTGGCATACTTACTGCAATTTGACCGTCATGATTCCTTGGACGACAATACTACAAAGGACTATCCACTATCCCTTTATGCAGCTGAGCACTGGATCACTCATACTCAACCAGACAACGATGTTAGCTCCGACAGTTTGCGCCAATTGATTATGGATCTTCTTCAATGCAAGGATACATATACAAACTGGCTGCGGCTTCACAATCCAGATTATCTAGAAAGATATCCACTGGCAATATACCCCCAGGCTCTCTATTACTCCTCCTTGATGGGGCTTGAAAGGACCTTCCAAATCTGCTGATGAATGGATTGAGTGTGAACGCACAAGGAGGTGCCTATGGCAACGCGCTGCAAGCAGCATCTTTCCAAGGTCACCACTCCATCGTACATTCCTTGATAGACAAGGGTGCGAATGTGAACGCAAATGGTGGAAAATATGGCAATGCGCTGCGGGCGGCATCATTTCAAGGTCATGATTCTATTGTTCGGCTCCTACTGGAAAGGTGCGCCCATATCAACGCAAAAGGGGGACCGTATGGCTACGCTCTATGGGCCGCATGGGAGGGACGCCACACTTCTATCATTCGGTTATTAGTGGAGAATGGCGCAGATGTCAACGGGAGAAGTGTTGAACGTCTTTTGCCGGCGGTGTCATTTTAAGGTGAGCTTAACACTGTTCGTTTCCTGCTTGAAAATGGGGCAAACGTGAATGGAAGAGGAATTTATGGCACTGCACTGGATGCGGCGGCAGCAGGAGGTCATTAAGCTGTCGTTCGGCTGTTACTGAATAATGGCGCAAATGCGTACATGCAAAGAAGAGCGGAAAGTTGTCGGCGGAAGGTCACGACACAATTGTTCAGTTGTTGCTGAAAAGGAGCATTGATATACACTCACACGGAGGATACCATGGCACTGCGCTGCAGGCGGCATCATATAGAGGTTACTATTCCGTGGTTCGGATATTGCTGGAAAATGGAGCAAATGTGAATACCAAAGGAGGAGTTCATGGTCGGTTGTTCCCTGCAAGCGGCGGCGGCAGAAGTCCACTATGCAATTGTGCAGTTGTTGTTGGAGAAGGGCGCCAATGTGAACACAAAAGGTGGACAATATGGAAGTGCATTGCAAGCGGCGTCGGCCAGAGGTTACAACGCGATTGTTCGGTTGTTCCTGAGCAGGGGTGGTGATCTCAACGCAGACGGAGGAAGTTATGGCGCTGCGCTCGAGGCAGAAACGTCTAGGGGTCACGATGCTGTCGTTCGATTATTGCTCCAGCATGGCGCGGATTCGAACGCACAAGGAAGAAGAAATTACCACACTGCGCTCGAGGCGACGGCAATTAGCGGCGGCAATGCTATCGTTCAATCGTGGCTTAAGAATAGCGTGCAAATTAACACCTTTGAATATGGGGATATAAACGCCTCAGCTGGACAACGAAGACCTGCACTTCAGCTTGACGTTAGAGGGCTGGAGTTTCCCCAAATCCGATCAGGATCCAGCCCTCCTCCAGCTCCATAGTGATGGGTTCAATGGAGGCATGACTACAATACCGACATAGGGATGCTGTTTTAACTTTCTGAAATCACCAAAAACTGTATTTATGATGAATTATTACCGCTCCATCAGGTTCGGCTATATCCATGCTGAACTAGCTGCGTGTTTAGAAGAATCACAATGACATCCTAGCATCATGCAATGAGCATATGTTGCACCAGCATGGATATTCACAAAAAATCCAAAAAATTCAACAAACAATCACGCAGAGTCACCACAAGACTCCTACACACACTCTATCGTCCCCATCTTCTGATCTCTAACCACCGAAGCGGAGGATACACCACTCCAGTAAAGACGGCTGCAAATTCGAACCCCATGTCGCCGCCAACGGGGCTGAGTAGCGCAGCTACAGGACCGACGTACCATACTTGTCCCATGGAGAGGACAACACCTGCGACGCCAACCAGACTAGCAATGCTACATATATATTGTAGGTGATCAGCCCAGCATGATACGAGAGCTATGATTGTGACACTTACGCGGCTGCAACTCCGACAGGCAACCTATCACAGAAACCTATTAGTGGTGAGCACCTGTATTACACTGCAGACACTAACAGAGTCATCGAATTATAAGCATGCATATCGTACCCGCCAAGTCTCCCATTCTTCTGACGAAAGACGAAGTGTTCTTCTACGAGTATGACTATCCAGATCGCGATCCAGTATGAAGTCTTCACCCAGGGAAGAATTAATTAATCGCTCTGGATCTAAGTAATAGTAAAAACAATACACACAACGGCGAGGAAGTTGCTTAATATGACAGTAAAGTGCTGGCGACCGGCGACGCTTGCTATTGTGAAGATGAGGAAGGCGAGGACCGTGAAGAAAACTCTGGGTATTTTGTGAAATCGGGGTGAGAGGGCTTGCATCGACAGGGCGGATGAATCTGCAAACATAATGGTAATGAGAAATGATTGTGGCAATAATAAGATAGGAATTATATACACGTATTTGGGACTTTGAAACATAAATTTGTAAGGACACTCGAAAGATGAAGTGTCACGTATCACGTACTGTTGTCTGTGATTGTAGATAGCGCAAGGATAACGAGAAGGAAGTCTCCACCACGTCCCCAAGGCTCAAATACTATATCATAATAAGGATCGTCATCACATTCATCCACTCGTGGCAAGATAACGAATAAATCGAACCCCACTTTTATGAAGCGTCCCTACAGACCCATTATTTTGATAGGCGGAGTCATACGCTGGGACTGTCATCAGAAGTGCACCAAGGCCTACAACATAGACTGCCGGGACCATGAGTCCAATCAGCGTGAGGACAACAATTTTCACGCGGCTAGTGTTCGCTGGGAGGCGGACGTTAAAGTCTGCGGCCCTGAAAGTGACAGCATATTATTATACGATTGTGGTCAGGCCTGAATAAGAAACGGAAGAAATACATGGGTGCCCAGCCGGCAACTGAAGAAAATATCAGTCCGCCGAAGGATATTACGTCCGCTGCGCGGAGGTGACCCGCTGGATCTTCCATGGAAACTTGGCGCGATATCTGGAAGCCTGAAGCAGGAAGAGAAATGAGCATCGTTGAAGCTGTAGATGGAGAGGGTAATCGAGAGGAACAAACAGAGCATATGTACAAAAGGAAACTTTAAAGGGGATTCAGTTGTATGTGAAAGTACTGTTTAATCTTCAATATAACGCCATGAACAGTACGCTATTGGTCTACCGTGTTTCATGAAAGTAATATTAAGAGATGATTCGTACCAATCTGTCCACCAAGGCCATAAATAATAGCGAACAGAACGACCAAGAAAAGCCACACATAGCGGACGTAGTGGTGCAACAACTGCATAAGAGGTTTATCACGAGCAATAGATAGAAGACATCGAAGGGGCATAGGACAAATAAAGCGTACATTATATCTACAATAGATGAACTTTTGAACTGAGCATGAGAAATATAAGCTTTACGTACCCGAAGAAGCCTATTATTACTGTCGTGGTGAGAGGGGGGAAAGGCAGAGGCTCGATTCAGCAAAAGTAATTAACAGAAGAGCGAGTAGCTTACAGGAAATTACCCTAGCAAAAATGTTATCAGAGTGTGTAAATCGACGCATGACGTGGTGAACGGAAGAATACTCGTCGCATCGGCATATCTACAGCTACTGGACGAGAATATTTCTGACACGAAATGCGAACACTAGATACTAGGGATCACGACGAGAAAGACAATGGAGGGGAGAAACAAAAGAATGCATGTCTCAACGAATCAAAATACTCACCCAATGATGCTCACGCTGATGGAGAGAGGCAAGTGTGGATTCACGTCGTGGAGAACCTGGCCTGAGAGAATTGCTCCAAGCAGAGAATAGCCCAGCTTTAGATGACATCCGTAATAATACGGATCATGGCGCAGAATCAATCATATGGAATCACAAGAGAGATTAGTCCGGTAAGCCAAAGGGTGCATGTTTCATTAGTGACGTATCTTCAGTACCGAAGGGATTTCGAGCACGTACCTGGGTGAATATATTGAGAATAGATACAACGGCGGCACCGGAATAACCAAACGAATAGCGAGTGATGATCATGGTGCGCATCCCGAGACGTGGGCCTAACAGAGATACGAAGCAAACGGGTAGGCTACCGCTGATAAACAAATAGACACGGTCAGACTCTCGAAGTGCGTCAGAGGCGGGTCCTTAGGCAGAGGAGGAACACACATGATTCCAAACCCGATAATAGTCGCGATGGTGTGGGAGTATGTTAATGTGAATACCTGTTGAGCAAGCATGCCAATAGGAAGAGTGGTCAAGACCATGTTCGTGCTTCGCTGCTAGGTCAATGACTGAATGATGAGGCAGGGATTTACGTACGATGCCCATAGGAAGAGCAGACCAAGAGAATGATTATCCTCTCTCTCTGATTCGGGAACTCGCTCGATACCACGAGCTTCGACTAAAACATCGACCAGGTGAGTTTCACATAATGTTGGTGGAATGGACAGACAGACCACCGCGCTCAAAAAGCTTCCCAAGACCGTACCTGGAGAGTCTTTGGCGGATATGACTTTCTGGTTCTGCATCGACGACATAAGACGCATCAACTGCTGGGTCAAGACCCTTCTCATTATCCAAGGTGGGGTGGCTCATCTTGGTTGAGGGCAGAAGCGGCAATGGATGAAGGGGAATTACAAAGGAGGCCATTGTAGAGAGGATATGTGCGAAAACCCTTTAGAAGCATTATAGTATGCATCTGGTATGCCCCGATTCGTTGGACACGTGATCCTGGCAGTAAGGATAGGGAAATGAAGTATACATCAGCACAAAGTCCGACGATTTACTTTTGAACGGGGATGACACATATCTCTACATTTTTATGATAGTATGACCACACGAGAAGGCCCCCATCATTTTCTCCATTCATAATGGTTGATAACTCGCATTACCGCCGTGTTGACCCGATTTATGGCTTTCCACTGTTCCAAGAGAAGGTCCCTGCTTCCCTATCTTCCACATTGCACAAGTAGTTTGCTCGGTCAATATTTTAAAATGGTCATTCATTGGGACAGTTTTTGACTCACTATTTCCTAGCTTTCTTTGTTTTATAACATATAATTTGAATGATGAAAAATTCCTCAAAAATCACATGACTTGTCACCCTTTGTCACAAAAGGTTTGAGCAATCACACTACACTTCTTTGACCATGAAAACCATTTCTTCTGCTGACAAGGCAAATGTTATTATTATTGTAAGGGCAACCCCTGTAGCACTTGCTGAGTTTGGTTGCCAAAGTCACACAGTGCTAGCAAAGGGGAAAGAAAAACCTAGGATCCCTTGCTAGTGAGCTATGCAATCTATATACCTGTCATCTGCTTCCTACTTCCTCAGCATACCTTACCCCTTGATTGGGTACAAAGGTATGCTGATCCTATGATCTGTATCCAGCACTACAGTACTTGTGTTGGGGTTAACTTAGAATAAGTTGGGAGAGATATTCTATTCAGATCACAATACAGGAACAGGCCTACATAGTCCAAATATCTCCCTCCAAAGGAAAAGCATTAAATCAGTCTTATTAGCTACCAAAAAAATATTAAAATAGGTTTTGGCTGGCAAATTAAGAGTGAATTACTTATAGCAATTAACTCTTAATTGACTTTAACCAAAAGCTCAAGAAATTACTGGAAACTGACTCTAATCTCACAATTCTACAAGTGGACCCATGGTGTACAATAACTCTGGTACCAATTATCTAATAATCAGAAAGGGCACCAGTACTTTAATTTCTCACTTCCTAATTAGTTGCTTATATAATCAGCTCAAAATTAGTATAAATAAAGTATTAAGTCTGGAGTTAAGGATGTCTTGTTCAAAGGGGGTTTCTGGAGTGGTTGAGCTGTCAAAGTTGAACTAGGGTATGGAGTCAAAAGGACACTTATGTGTTACACCCCCTTATATTGTCTTGTCCTTGTATTTATAGAGGTGTTATGGAGTGAGGTTATGAAGTGAAGTTGTGGAGTGTGTTCATGGATTTAACTAGGGGGAGACTAAATTGATATTTGAACTAGGGAACTAGTTACAAATATATAGAGGTTTAAATACATTCAGAGTGTAGGATTAATATGGAACAGAGTCATCTGAATGTGGAAGGAGAATTACATTAGAATGCAGGGGTGCTAAATGAGAGAGGGAGTCATGTGAAACTATGGAACATACTAGAGAATGATGGAAGGGATGATGGAAGGGATGATGTGGAGGTCTGTGTGTCAGAGTGATGATATGGTGAGGATGACAAGACAGAGTGTGGTATGTTTGGATATCACATGAGGAGCTTAGAGGGAATCTGAGGGTGTGGAGTGTGATGGAGGGGTGAGTACAGCTTAGATGTGACATGGAGGTGGATGACTAAGGCATTAATACAGGGCTTTGTTGGAGATGATCTGGAATCTAAGATAAAGCCTAGTTTTGCAGTAATAAAATAACCTTTTTATCACCCATCAATCTGTAGGATTAAGCAAGTGCAGCTAAGCACTCACATAAGTGTTGACCAAAGTCTCACTTAGGTAATTGGTCTGAAGACCTGTTGCCACCCTTAACAATAGGTTTGTTTCAAACAGCAAATCTTAGTTTACTACTGAAGTGGTAAGCTAGTCTTAAATCTAAAATACCTAAAAATTAGAATAAGAACTGAACCAGAAAAAGATTAGATAAAGTGGAATATAAATCTAAAATCTAGAGTAGAACTAATAGTCTAAATCCTTAAACTATTATTTCTATGAGTAGTTATCAAGTACCTGACAAACCCCCCCTGTAAATGTTATCTTTGAACAAAAGACCCAGATCAGTATCAGTAGAATCATTTTGCACAGCTACTTGAGGTCATATCAATCACTATTGTAATACTCTTACAATAACTGGTTACTTGATTCTCCAGAGTATCACTTTTTAATTGGGTTCTCCATTAAAATAGTCTGTGCAGGTGCATTTTATTGTCCTGCTGTATCTAGTCAGAGAACTTGACTTGGCTTTGCTCACACCAAAGTTTTGTCATAGCTTCTTAGGTTCCAAAACAACTTAGGGCAGTGCCTCAGATGTTTGGTTCAGGCTGCTTCATACCTGGACTCAGAGGTCATCTCTTCCTTCTTGAATATGTGGCTCAGCTTGGTAAGTGTTGGTATAGGCAGATTGGCTCAGGATTGGTTCAGGATTTGAAATGGGTGGTCCCCTGACGTTATCTCTCTCAGCTTATCAGGTCACTCTATCAGGAAAGTAGAGTCTATTACAGGCCTAGGGAAGTCAACTGTGGGCAGAATATACCAGGAATTGGAAATGAATAAGGAGAACCATAAAGAAGGTAGGCCATCCATGCCCTCTCCAACTGACCAAAGGAGGATTGTCAATCAAATTACTACTGGCAAACTAGAGAATGCTATCAAGGCTACAAAATATATCAACACTATTTTTTAAGAGCCTGTCTGTCCACAGGTTATCAGGAATGAACTGAAAAAGAACCATCTCAAGGCAGTAATAGTTCAGGTAAAAAATCCATTGCTTAGGACTAGTGTTTTGGAACCTAAGAAGCTATGACAAAACTTTGGTGTGAGCAAAGCCAAGTCAAGTTCTCTGACTAGATACAGCAGGACAATAAAATGCACCTGCACAGACTATTTTAAT
>QFEC01001546.1:0-18451 GCA_003316585.1 Gomphus bonarii | reverse complement strand
ATACAAGTAGTAGATTAAGCCTACCAATCATGTTGTAAGTTTCAAGATTTTTTTTTTTCAGAGATTTACAACTCACCATCATATAAAATGAGATTCGCAAGCGACCTTCGTTGAAGCGCTTTGAGGCTTCGCTCGAAACTGACAGCACAGAATGCATTGTATATGACGAGGGACATGACGATGGAATCGAAGACGAGTTGAGCACTGAAGCTCAGAGTCCCCACTGGAAAATCATTTAAGCACAATTATCTGTGCTACAATAATATTTCGTACATCTACAGTCACTTGTCAACCACTGATAGATGGTGGACAAAGGATGAATACGAACAATAGTGATGCTTTTGAAGGATAACCTCCCGGTACACAGTCGTTCAAGACAAGTGCTACCTGTTGAAGATCGTCAGCAAAGAAATTGTAACGACATGGCAGGACATACAGCGTCAAGTGCTGCGAGAGCGAGCGCTGAGAACCCAAAGACTGATAACAACAGCCTCGAACGGTCGAACATAGCCCATGAACAGACAACTAGGAGTACTGTCGGGAAAACTGGTGAGGAATACGTAGGTGACACAGAGGTTATAGGAACGAACTCAGGGTACTCAGACACGCAAGAATTTTGATCACGTCTGCTAGACGTTCCAGAGGCGAACAACTGTTAAGATCGGGGGATAAGATATACGTTCGCTTAATGTCACATAGGAAACATACTAGAATGCGAATATAAGTAACTTCACAGTGGTATTAACACGAGAAAACTACCTGAGGTTGCCCATTGTATGCGAAATCGATGATGAGACTCCCTATCATGAGGTGTCTTGTGACAAAGTAGAGCAGTGTCATATAACGGAAGGAGCGTTTCCACACTAAGTCGACTTCCATTGATACACATAGAAGAAAATCATAGAGGGAAAAAACTATTGGCCACAGTCGAAGCAACGGTCAGCTTACAGGGCTGTATGTAACTAGGAATACACGCACCGAGGACGGCCAACTCTCCGTATCTGATGAATTTCCTGCGGCAAAACAATGAGCGTTCTCGATTTGGGCATAGCATGGCGAGGCAAAGACTTACAATCCCTCGACATTCTCGACGAGGCTCATAAGTTCGTGAGGTAAAGCTGAGGACATTGTAGAAATGTGAGTGTGAAGACAGGTCCAGAGGCAGCGTGGACTACGAATGCTCAAAGTGGGCATTTCAGGGTGTTATATAGTGCTACGTGTGTGGCTAACGTTTGATGGCAATGGCACTTCAAGGTTGGAACATACACGGGGCACCACTCCTCGTGTGAGAAGTCGAAGTCGATGCGAGCACCGAAAACAATGGCAGCGAGGGGCGCCAGGCAATCAGCGAACATAGAAGATGTTGGTATAACGTCCTTGCGATCTGGTTGGATGAGCTATACTTTGTTTGGCATCGGATGTGTCCAGTCCCTGGGATAATGAAACAAGCCCCCTCGTGCTTCGATGGTTTAGGATCCGATCTAAAAAAAAGACTTGGAAATGAATCAAGGCATGTGATTTACCGTACTTTCCAAGACTCGTCCCGGACTACGTGCCTAGCGATCTACTACTATGGACCGTCCGATTATGGACAGGGATTGGGGGTGATGTCTGGCCGATTAAACTGATGGGGTTTATACTCTATGTTCTAACGTGGAAAGACAGCAATGGCCAGGTAGTTGCATGACCTTATCAAGCAGCACTCCTATGCAGGGCGTTTAATGTCTATGCGAGAAGCATAACCGCGTCCGCAGCGGAAGAGACCGAACCGGCGCAATCTGTAAGCGTTCAAGTTGCACCCACAGTCTATGAGTCAGTCGAGTCAGGTGACACTCCAAGACTGGGACTTCGTGTTGCTTTCTCATGTGAGATATTTGCATCTATAACCGGCTTGGAAGTGTTCCAGGTCGTGATAGTGTTTTTGTAACACATCGTGTGTGGCAGCTTACCGTAATCAGCATTCATATAAGGTTTAAATCGGGTAATTCCTGCAACGCTCCGGATAGTTCACGCCAGCGGGAAGCAAAATCGGATTGGTGGTCCCCAGCTATTTTAGCTCTCAAAACGAATACTTCGTTTGATTGAAGACTGTGGGGATTGTGGGGACTGTGGGGAAACTACCTCCGTATGCTCTGAGCACACTAGATGTGTTAACATACCAAAACTCCCATTCAAGGATCAAAGCAACATTGCTAGAGCTCAGTTCTCACCAGAAAACCTCAGTCTTGAAACGATTAATATTGTTCTACTTATCATAACGCCATCAAAAATTTTCTTTTCCCAGGTCCAGGTCTCATAGGCGGTCGCAGGGACACTTAGCTTGTATCACTGCGCGTGTCCAAATAGTACACGAATCTGGAGAGATCCATAGGGATCCATACAAGTCCCCGCGGAATAGCCGGACCCTGGGAGAAAAAATTATGTAACTGTTGGAGCAAATCGGCAATAATTATCATCAAACTGAAGTTCAGTTCTGATAGTTATCAATTATTGGTACCTAACTGCTCTTTTAGAATGCTTCAAGAACGTTTCGTCCAATTGTCATTATTGTAATCCGTTACACTTGTATCATGCGCTTCAAGGAGAATTCCATTAAAGCGAAGTTGGTCAGGTGATCTTCTGGTCTGTGCGACCGAATGTGACATAAATTTCTCATGTTCCATTTAGCCGAGGTACAAATTGTGATTCCATTACCTCCACTACCTTGACACAGTATGCCCACTACCTTCTCCCACAAATTCGACAACCATTATTTTAAGGGTGAGACCTCTTTTTCGACAGGCCTCTTCATCAACAATGAATTTGTGAATGGGTCCAACAACACCACAATTAAGTCAGTGGATCCATCTTTACCCGATCTTCCCCACTGACACCCTCTTCTTTAGCGTCACCAACCCAAGTACGGGGCAATCACCTCATACGTATGTTGGCTGACACGTGCATTTCATAACAGCCACGGGAAAGCTACTTGCAACCATCTCAGAAGGAACTGCCAAGGATGTAGACATTGCTGTCGCTGCAGCGCAAAAGGCTTACGATACTGTATGGGGTTTGAATATGCCCGGTTTCAAGCGTGGCCAACTTCTTATCCGTTTGGCGGAACTTATCGAAGAGCATATCGACGAGATTGCCGCTGTTGAGAGTCTGGATAATGGTTGGTACCCGCGTCTTTGTTTGACGCGGGTCAAGGTTGACATTTCGGATCACAGGCAAGATCTTCCCCGACGCAAAAGGCTTTGACGTTACAGAATCCGCTGCGACTCTCCGCTACTACGGTGGGTGGGCCGACAAGAATCACGGCAAAGTGATCGAGACTCACGACGCGAAGCTCGGATACACACGCCACGAGCCTTTCGGTGTAGTGGGGCAAATCATTCCATGGAATTTTCCTCGTATGTGAACCTTAATTTTTTTTTCCATGTCAGGGACTCACGAAGGTTTACGGCAGTCCTCATGTTCGCGTGGAAACTAGGACCAGCACTTGCGACAGGCAACACCATTGTTATTAAGCCGTCTGAATTAACCCCTCTTTCTGCTCTGCGCGTCGTAGCACTTGCCAAAGAGGCTGGTTTCCCACCTGGTGTTATCAATGTTGTCACGGGGTACGGTACGACTGTGGGCCATGCCATCTCGTCGCATCCAGCCATCGAAAAGGTCGCCTTTACAGGCAGCACCCTTGTTGGCCGCGAGATCATGCGTCAGGCTGCCGCTTCAAACCTCAAAAATGTGACCCTTGAACTTGGGGGTAAAAGCCCGAATATCATTTTCGAGGACGCTGATCTGGATCAAGTCATAAGATGGGCAAGTCACGGAATCTAGTAAGTCGGGGTTATCTTCTTCTGTGCCCAGTTCTGATTTTCCCCTTACAGTTTCAACCACGGTCAAACCTGCTGTGCTGGCTCCAGGATCTATGTCCAGGCGTCCATCTATGACAGATTCGCGGAGAAATTCGTTGCCCATATTCAGAAGCTTCAGCTCGGCAATCCCCTTGAACAAGGTACTGGACAAGGCCCTCAGGTGTCACAAACACAGTTTGATGTGCGTATTCACAACACTTCGATCCCATACATCGATGGTGGTGACGCGCGTGCTTTCATTTCAGCGCATCATGGGATACATCGAAGATGGTAAGAAGGCTGGTGCTCGCACCATTATCGGTGGCAAGCGCCATGGAACCGAGGGATATTTTATTGAACCCACCATCTTTACAAACACTTCTCCGGATATGAGGATCGTTCGTGAGGAGATCTTTGGACCCGTCGGAGTTCTTGTCAAATTCGAAGACGAGCAGGGTACGTAACTTTGCCTTTTGTAGTTGTTGTACGTTGCTCAAGAAGCTTCATCGCATGCAGACATCATCAAGGTGGCTAATGACACGGTATACGGCCTCGCGGCTGCCGTGTTCTCCAAAGATATCAGCCGTGCTATTAGGGTTGCCCACAAACTCAAGGCTGGCACAGTCTGGGTGAACTGCTGCAACTTGATTAGTCCGCAGCTTCCATTCGGCGGTTATAAACAATCAGGCATTGGTCGCGAATTGGGAGAATATGCTCTAACTAAGTGAGTTTTATGGGTTTTTCATGGTGACATTGTACTAACTGAGATTGTAGCTACACGGCTGTCAAGTGTGTACACGTCGACTTGGTCGGTGAGCTATGAAGAGCGAGCGGTTGGAAGAGCCAAGCTGATGGAGGTGGGGAATATATACAAGATCAAAGTATGAATATGAATATGAAACAATGAAACGTGAAATGTTAGTTTAAATATACTCAATGATGTCACTAAGAGGGAATGGAATGACTGAGAGGAGCTAGAGTGGAACAGGGATTGGTAAGATCCAACGACAAAATGTTTACGACTGGGCAATCCCTTCCACCTGAAGTGGCGACATGTCAATCTCTATATTTGAGTATGGGTCCATATTGGCCGGGGCCCATGTCTCATCCAACGTCGTAAAAGCCCCCAGGCTATGAGGTGTGTATGCATCAACATCACGGGTATGATGACCGATCTGAGAGTGCGAGTAATCGTACGATGTAGTTGACCCCGAAGAATACTGGTGAGCGCCATCCCTGGTCGTCAAAGCAGTAGACTGTGCAGTTGACGACGGTCCGGCAGCGCATGCGTCGCCTGTTGGAAGTTGTGGGTAGGGATGTTGGTCATTATTGGAATACAATGGCGTTGACATCAACAATGAGGAGGATCCAGGACCAACTCTATTGCGGGGTTCAGGTCTCTGCTCACGCGAGGTAACAGCGTTGAATGACCAATATGTGTGTCCAAAGTGTGTTTGTGAATCGCTGGGCATCGCCGCATCCAGCTTAGATGGCGCATAATACTCTGTTGGTACCAGAACGGGCTCTGCGGGCGGCGGCGTGAACATCTCGTCATCCAGAGATGATTGGTAGATATCTGAGAGCGGCGACCCTGTAGTCATCTCTGCTACTTCTTTCTCATCGCGTAGCTCCAGATCAGTATCAGGTGGATTATAGCCTCCTCCCATCCGTATAATAGGCGGTCCGAGTTTTCGTCGTTTGGGTCCAAAGGCCAAGTCCGATAAGTCCATGTCAGAATTTCTCTTAGGTTTCGTAGCCTTCGGTTTCTTGGACTTCGGCAGCTTAAGATGCTTTTTCTTTCCAACCACGTTCCGGAGCGGTTTGCCGACAATAAGCCGAAGTCTATGCGTTATGGCGCAACTTAGTCCGGGAAGGTCCTCGCCTGAAGTCGGAAGCGCTGAAGAACCCCCATTTGGCAAGGGACTAGGATCTTCACGAGTAATAGGAGTAGTCACACTATTGATCGTGCCGGGATTAGGCTG
This sequence comes from Gomphus bonarii, assembly GCA_003316585.1. NCBI lineage: Eukaryota > Fungi > Basidiomycota > Agaricomycetes > Gomphales > Gomphaceae > Gomphus > Gomphus bonarii. Next base: position 12,633 of record QFEC01001546.1, on the reverse strand, counting down.
CACATCTGTTAGTATTGGTTCGCGATTCGAGTCCATCTCGTTGCGCGAGATTGTTGTTTCATCATTGTGGTTGAGGGTGAGAGGTCCAGATGATATCAGAACATCACCATCACCTTCACATAGTGACTTCTCATTAGATGGATTGTTGCTGTCATCATCTTCAAACTGCTCGGTGCAAGCTGCGATGGTGGGGTTGAGTCGAGCTTCCATGTATGGCGACGGGACATCAGGTGGAGGCGGAGTTTTTCCAACCACGTACCTAACGCCCTGACGACGTCGTTCCATAATCCATTCCTCGGTGCCTAACGCAATTCCCTTCCGCGCGAGCCATTCCCTCACGCTCACTCGAGACTGGGCCTCGTCGTTTCGGTCCCCTTTCGTCACTATTCCGCCTCTCAAACGTTTCTTCCGCTGCTTTGTTTCACTGACACCGTCTTGACCAGTGAACTGCTTGGTCAAGGGTTCGTCCAGAACGTATCCCAATCCGGCCTTCCGTAGACAGATTGAGCAGTTACAGATACCGCGGCATCGTGGACAGTGCCATGATGGATGGAAAGGATTGAAAATTTCGCCGTATCTATCCACTATTGGTTAGCGGGACGGCTGTTGTCATCGCACGCAAATGTTAACACTACGTACCGGACATCTATGCAGGTATGGCAAAAGAGGAAAGGGCACACGCTACCATTGGGTCGAAGTGTTCGGCAATGCATCTTTTCTTTGGTGGTCTTCCGTCTACATTGATGACATGTTGTTCCTTCATCACCATCAAGCACCTCTAAGTTTTTGACATTTGTATCACTTTTTGCCTTCTTTGCTCCTGGAATTTTCTGCTTTGCTTCAATGCGCATAGAATTTCCCGGTTCCAGGTACTCAGAGACAGTGGATGGGTCAGGGGATGGGGAGAGAGCAGAGTTGCCGAATGATGTCTGAGACGCACTGCGAGCACGAGTATAGTGACTTCCCCACCCAAGGAGTACCTGGGAGGCTGGTGAGGAGAGAGAGATTGGGTGGTACAAAGTAAGGTCAATAGATTTATGATTTGGAAGTTCAACATAGGCGATCCGTCGCAGGTGTCGAGGACCAAGACGAAAAGTAAGGGATTCAGAGGGTTCTTTCAAGAGCTCAGCCTCATCATGATTTGAGTCCTCTGTTCTCTGGAAAAGACTCCCAGTCTTGTTGCACAATTTTGCTGTCAATCCTGATATGATCGCAAGCGAGTGAATAGTAAAGACATACCTGACGTCTATCTAGATATTGGATTTCGGAATCATCAACTTCTTGGATGATCCTCTTCTTATGTCTTTTAGGCTGCGCATCCCGGAATGGATTGGAGGACGCTGGAAGGATAGGAGCAACCAGAGGATTGTCTGGCGAATTGTAAACAGCAGATTGCTGTTGCAATGACGTTTCTGGGTTGATCGGATAGAAGTGGTGTACCACAGGTAATGCTTTCAAAGGGTCTGACACAGACATACTTGGGCCTCGTTACTTGCTACCAAGTGGCTTTCGGATTAATATAAGCGCCTATCCAAATGAGTCAGGAGAAGAACACAAAACAAAACAAATACAAACAATAATGTGGTCCCGACTTACCTGTCCCACTGAGTAAGGTGCTGCTATGGACTAGTTTGTAAAGAAACAGTAAGGTGTTATACTTTCTTGCACAGTATGCCAGTGGATGGCTTTGGCAGAGCGCGATGTGTTTAGATGCACTTGGCAAATTGCAGCGTCACGTTGAAAGCGTGCGAGAAAGTGGTAGTACCCAATATCATGGATGATGATGCCTTACCATTTTTCGGCTCAAGAAACCATGATGAGTGAGTAGTAAATAAAGTGCCGGATGGCATGATGTGAGGGCTCAAGAGGCTATACCTGAGGAATAGCAAAAAGTGAAGAAAAATATTGGTACAATAAGCTGAAAAATAAAAAGAATCATACCAGAGCTAAACAGTGGACAACCTTGTTTCTGTTTCCTTGCTAGTAGACACAGAGCACAGAGACAATAATGCACATTCGCAAGGATAATAACTTCAATCTTCAGACCGGAGGAAGAGTATATGTTGTAATCTGTGTTGGAGCAATTGTAGAAGCTTTTAGGTGACCAAAATCAGTGAAAATGACCCACTGTTTAATGTTAATATTCCTTAGATGCAAGATTTTCAATAGGTGGTCTAGATAGCTATAGGTGTCAGATATTATCATGAATATAACTTTGAACTTTGAAAGGTATATGGAGGTAGCTGAAGAGCAATACTTTGCACCTGTTTGTCCATAGTAGTTGATCTGAGTTTGAACATGCTTACATGTTCATTATTGTATATGGATAACTCTGGGTACCTGTGGGCCTCCTATCAAAAATATATGGGAAGGAGAGCTTTACCTAGTAGAAGGAGAGAGAAAACCATAAGTATTCCCTGTACTAACTACTAGTTTAAATTCAAAGGGCTTAGGATAAACACCAGAGTAGGGAATCAAGTTGTGACTGGTGTGATAGTTACCCCTCAGCTTGATCTCTGAGGATTACCACTATACTAGGTAGGCTTCTTGTGTATTTATCACTAATAAACCCTTTATAAACTGAGGATTACCACCATACCAGGTGGATTAGTCTCAATCAGCTCATGATTATTGGAATATCTTGTAGTTGTGGCCTTGTCATAGCATCTCCCTCACAGAATATCAAGCTCCTCAAAGACAAGCCCACATATCTCTTTTATCAATTTCCACCTTTACATTATGTTAGGCCAACTCCCAGAGGCATATTAAGATTCACTGGGCAAAAATGGCACCTTTCTCAGAAACCTGCTTGTCATCCAAGCAGACTAACTTCAACTCCTATACCACCAGAATGAAGCCCTTTGGGACCAGCTGAGTAGCATTCAAAATAACCTAGTTAATGTTGTTTCAGCTGCTACAATTGCTATAACACAACACTTGGTTGTTCATGCTCCTCTATCCACATCTCCCCTCTCATTGCACTATCAAGACAGCTGATCCAGATAAATTCAGTGGAGATAAGGCAGAGACAGAAGGATTTATTAGTGACATGAAACTTGCCATCACCCTCCAGCCAGGATCTTTTCCAGATAAAAAGACAAAAATGCTATATACTCTTTCATTCATGTCAGGAGGCTCTGCAGCTATTGGGGTATATGATAAGACCCAAGCTATCATTGATGGGAGTTCCTTGATCACTACCTTCCTAGGCAAGTTAAGGAAGCCTTTGAGAACCCTAATCATGCCAGAATAGCCTGTACTAAACTACATGACCTCAAGATGATGTTTAGCATGTCAGCAGATGAATATACTGCACAATTTGAAATACTTTCAGGGAGAACAGGCTTCAATGATAAGGCACTGGAGGATGCCTATGCATGGGGACTTCCAGCAATGACTTTTTATAAGATCCATGTACAACCACTTCTCTTATCTAACCCTAAGGGATGGAAGGAAGCTGTATGCCAGATTGATCACAACTATCACTATCTCCTAGAGATTAAGAAAGCACAAGTATCTCATAGCTCTAATTTCAGCATTTTGGCCCATGCTACTGCCACTCCTGTCACCTCTACACCCAGTACTACTATGCCCATGGATATAGTCTTCAACTAATAACACCTTGAGACTCAGACATGGTGTAACTATGGCAAGTAAGGTCATATTTTCCTAGCATGCCCAGAACCTCACAAGCATGTCTGCACCAATATTACAGAAATAGCACTTGCAGATATGGTTTCTGAATCAGTAGTAGCTGCTCTGAATGCTTGTGAGACAGCACAGAAGGCAAAGGTCCAAACTTCTGAAGAAGGGGAGAAACAGGGTTTTTAGATAAGTCAGCCATGAAGGACATGCCCTGCTCAACAATTTGTTTTTCAATTCTTGAAACATGTACACTAGGGATTATAAGAGACATGACCACCCCCTATCCCTTGTGTCAGATATTATAAATAAGGTTGCCACTGCTAAGGCCAAATGCTTTACCAAGCTAGATATTCACTGGGGATACAACAATATGCACATAAAGGAAGGAAATGGGTGGAAGGTAGTCTTTTGGACAAACCTGGGTCTATATGAGCCTCTGGTAATGTTCTTTGGCCTTACTAATAGTCCAGTCACCTTTCAAATGATGATGAATGAATCTTCAAGGAGCTCATTAAGCATGGGGAGGAAGATAATCAAAACTAAACTCTGCTCTAACTAATATGTTCCATGTTAGTGTAAGGGCAACCTCAGTTCACTGTGGACATCACACAGGAACTAGTGAGGGGAGTCCAAAAGGAAATCTATAACAGTTAATCAACAGTAAATACTGAAGACTGGCATACCTAGTGATGGGGGTCCAGAAGAGAAAGAACTGGAGGACCCCTCTGACTAAGCAGCTATACAGTACCCCAGTGCCTATCCTACTAGATGTCTGAACCTAAACGGAACTAACTAAAATAACAACCAGCTAATGGGATAGTGACAGAAGTAGAGACCAAGGGGATAATAGAGGAAATAAAAGAAATAAAAGAAATAAAGAAATAAAGGGGCTGTCCCCTGACAGTTAACACCACAGGTGCATAGCTAGTTGATGGTGAAGCCAATAAATTCCTTGACAGAGTTAGGAATTGTACAGACTGAGATGAGAAGGTTGTAAACAAAGATTTTGGGTCCTCTGGAAACCTCTGAGGAGAAGAATGGGCAGAAGAGAATGGTCTTATTCTTTACTACAGCAAAGTACATATATGTTCCTCTTGACTCCAAATTATGGTATGACATTGTTGAGGCATACCATGATAGAAGCATCATTGGACATTCTGACTGCTAGAAGACAACTGAATTTGTATCTTGGAGTTATTAGTGGCCTGGCATGGGGTGATACATTGCCAAGTACATAAAGGCCTGTAACCCCTGCAATAGGGACAAAACATTTCCTACCTTCCCCATTGGCAACTTCTCCTCAATTGTATTCCAGATTACAGATGGCAGGTTATTACTATCAATCTAATCACAGAACTACCTACTAGTCATGGCTATAATGCTCTCCTTGTCACTGTGGATTGCCTCTCAAAGCATGCACATATCATTCCTACCACATCTAATGTAAACTCAGTAGGGATTGCCTGACTCTTCCATAACTATGTTTGGAAGTTCCATGGTCTACCTGAAGAAGTTATCAGTGATCATGGCACCTAATTCATCTCCCAATTCATGTGATAGCTGAATAAGATCCTAGGTATCAAGGTTGCTGCCTCCACAGCCTATCATCTACAGTCTGATGGCCAAACAGAGTAGGTCAACCAGAAAATCAAGTAATACCTCCAACTCTTTGTTAATTAACATTAAGATAATCAGTTAGAATGGATCTCTCCTGCTGAATTTGCATACAACAATTGAATCTACTCTGTAACACAGACCACTCCCTTTATAGTTGACAATGGTCAGCACCCAAGAATTGGACTAGAACTAACTCAAGAAACCCAATTAGAAGCACTAGATAAATTTACTGCTCATATGGAAATGGCCACTAATGAAGCCTGCTCTGCCCTATCAAAAGCTACAGATAACATAGCATGATTTTATAACCTACATTGTCAGGCTACTCCCACATACAAGATTGGTGATAAGGTCTGGCTAAATGCACAAAACATTACAACAACTTGCCCAAGGAAGAAATTAGATCACAAATGTTTGGGTCCCTATATAGTGAACAAGGTTGTTTTACAGAATACCTATAGCCTCCAGCTTCCACCATCCTTTGACTGCACCCAGTCTTCTCTGTTGATCTCCTCTGCTCCTACAAAGAGGATCCAATCCCTAAATGATATGCTCAACCTCTACCACCTCCCATTATCTGATATAGAGTTCCAGAGTATGAATGTGAAAGGATCTTAGATAGTAAAGTTTACCAAGGGTGTCTGTGCACTGCAAGGACTATAGAGCTGTAGATGACCTCTAGCTACCTACAAAGGATGTCTCTGGAGTGAAGTAACTTGTCATGGAGTTTCATCAACAAAATCCCAAAGCTCCACAGTATATATCAGCTGCTCTATATGCTACTCTTCCCTTTTAAACCCTGGAGAACTTCAGTGAAACCCTAAAATAGTACCTCTTTGATTAGATACAGTAAGCAACAAAACTGTTTGCATGTTTGGAAGTTCTGGATTGTGTATCTAATAGGAAATTCAATTTAATTTTAAAAATCACGAAAATATTAAGAAATATGCTCTATGATGCTAGCTATCCTGTAGACCAAGAATCTAGCAAATATATGTAGAACCCCCTGAGATATGAATATTTCATATTCCAGGTCCCATTTGAATGGTTTTGTTGCTGACAGTTAACAAGTGAAAAAAAGCCAAAATTGGAGGCTTTTAATGAGGTATTGGCTCATGTCACATGACTAGAAATCATGTTACATATATAAAAAGTTCAAATGGTACAAACAAGTATCAACAACTCCCAGAACTTCAACCACATTATTCCATGAGATCTCTCTGTTGATAAACTCAACATAGTCATTTCTAGACTTAATTCTGGCCAAATGTTATATCCCAGATCACCTCTGATAAATCTCCATCTTAGCACCCTTAGTCATCCACCTCCACATCATGTCTGTGCTGTACTCACCCCTCTGTCATACTCTGCACCCTTGTACCCCCTCCAAGCTACTGATTTCTGCACACAAAACACTCCATCCTATTATCCTCACTACATCATCACTCCAACACATGGACTTCCACATCACACACACAGACCTCCACATCACACACACAGACCTCCACATCACACACACAGACCTCCACATTACACACACAGACCTCCATATCACACACATGAACCTCCACATCACCCCTTCCATCACCCCTTCCATCATTTTCTAGTATGTTCCATAGTTCCACATGATCCCCTCCCTCATTTAGCACCCCTGCATCCTAATGTAGTTCTCTTCCCACATTTGGACAATCCTATTCCCATATTCTGAATGTATTTAAATTTCCATGTATTCATAGCTAGTTCTCTAGTTTGAATATTGATTTAGTCTCCTCCTCTTCATTATCTCCATAAACTTGCTCCACAACCTCACTCTGCAACCTCACTCCATAACACCTCCATAAATACAAGGATAAGATGATGTAAGAGGGTGCAACACATAAGTCAAAGCCAAGTCCTTTTGACTCCATACCCCAATTCAACTTCAATAGCTCGACTACTCCAGAATCCCTTATTAGACAAGATATCCTTGACTCCAGACTTAACACCAAACTACTTGTCAGATATCATCCTCTACTGGTGTCAGCATTGGTACCATCTCAAAAATTTGTTCTAAACATTTCCCTGACCTCCCCAAGTCTTCTGGTGATTTTCCTGTCAAACTCTCCCCAGCTAATATCTGCCATATAGTCAAAGCTTATTACCTCTGAGAAGGCAGAAACAGTGGTAAAAAGTGTCCAAAGCACTCCAAACTATCACCAACTAACCAGTGTCCAGGAGCACCAATCAATTGTGCCATATCAATCACTGCCTTCAATCTCTACTAGTGCCTCAAGGCTCAGCCCTAAAGATGAGATCTCAGACATCCAAACACCACAACACCTACAATACACCAAGACATAACACACCAACATCAAGGCATTCAATCTAATCTTCAGGCTTGCAAACAAAACATGTATAATTTTTTTCCACAACCATCATATCTCTGAATAAAATATTTGTTTATCTATCAATCACCTAATAACAAAGATACCACAACATTCTAGGGGTGTTTATAACAATCTATGATATCTACCTGCATGATATATATTTTTTTATTCGGATTTGACAAGGAGAGATCTGCCGGACATTTCTGTAATGCATAGGGTAAGATGGTCCAGGAGCGCGTTGGAATAAAAAAATAACTTACCTTCGGGTTGCGGGAGACCCTGCCGCAAGACACCATAAAACTGGATTAGTAAAGCCATATATGAATAACGCGGTACCATACCATTATATCCAGTACTGTCGGAGCCACGTCCGCCAGGGCTGCAGGTTCCTCATCATCTACGTCCTCACTGAAAACAAAGCCTCCTTTGTCGCCATCCTTCCCCTTCTTAGGTCCCGCGATTATAAACGGCACTGGATTGGTTGTGTGCGCTGTGTGAGGCGCACCCGTCGTTGAGTTGAGCATCTGTTCTGCGTTTCCATGGTCGGCCGTGATTAGCAGAACGTATCCTGCCTCTTGACACGCTTTATAGATAGTCCCCACAGCTGCATCTGTTGCAGTGATAGCTTTCACAGCCGCATCGTATACCCCCGTGTGCCCGACCTATATGATGTGAAAATAGGTAAAGTTATTATTTGAAAATTGAAGAAGATTGAAGAGAGGCTTGCCATGTCGGGAGGAGCGAAATTGCACATGACGAATTCGAAATCGCCAGTTTTGACAACCTCCGCGACCTTGTCTGCGACACCCTGAGCACTCATTTCTGGTTGTTGGTCATACGTCGGCACCTAACTACTCATCAACATTCTGGCTCATGCAGTGCACAATCAAAAATGTAATCCAGACCTTGGGGGATGGTATCATGTGACGCTTCTCGCCTTCATATTGTTTCTCCACGCCACCGTTGAAGAAAAAGGTTACGTGGGCATATTTCTCAGTCTCTTCGATTTGTGTGATCGCCCCGTCACCGCAATGAAGGAAATCGAAAGAAAATACACCAACCGGCAATGTGCGCTTGCTTGATTCCTTCTTTCGCGAGCCATTCGGCGAGAACATTTGTCATCGCTTGTGGTGGAAATGCGACTGCAAATGGAAACTCGCTTTTGTACCGCGACATAGTGGAAATGTGCTAATAAAGCAAAAGATACAATCGTACACAAAGTCAACAAGTATGGGGTCTTACGCACAATGTCTTCCGGGATAGACACGTCGATAGGTCTGTCAGGTATGCCAAACAAGCTTGTAATCTCGCGCATCCGGTCCGAGCGATAATTGAAAAAGAAGAGGGTATCTCCCGCTGAAGCAGATCAATTAAAATGAGATAGTTTTCCGGGATGATCACGGGAACAAACCCTTAATGCGGCCATCCTTTCCAACGACAATTGGTTTCAAGAATTCGTCGGTCTCGTCTTTTTCGTATCGCTCCTCGATCTTTGAAACGACATCGCTATTAGACTGAACAGCTTCGCCTTTATGACGATCCAACACCAGCGAGGCCAGATCGTAAGACACTGGCTGTTCCAAAAATGCGCAGCATAATAGAACTGACCTTCGCCAGTAGTGAGAGCATCCACAGCCACTTTGACGCGTTCCCATCGCTTATCCCGATCCATCGCATAGTATCGACCCACCACAGTAGCTAGAGCGAAAATTGGCATTGATATAAACGATCATGACGGTGAAATAACTGAAATACCTATTTCTCCTATTTTCTCTTTCTCGATAAAGTCAATTAGCTCTTTTGCATATCCGGCGGCACTTCGTGGCGCAGTATCGCGGCCTTGGAGACAATTAATGTGACATCAGGGTAAGATTGAATGAACGTACCATCACCGAGGAAGTGAATGTAAACATGAGGAACACCGACTTCTTTGGCGGTTTCGAGAAGTGCAAACAGATGGCGAATATGGGAGTGAACCCCACCGTCAGAGACCTAGACAAAGCATGTAGGACATAACGATAAGCACAAACATGATACATACAAGCCCCAATAAGTGCAGCCTTCCATTCCCATTTTTGGCACGTTGAAATGAAGCGACAATGTTGTCAGACTTATGGAAAGTGCGCTTTTTGATGGACTGATCGATGCGGACTATGTCCTGCCAAACAATTCGACCCGCGCCGATATTAAGATGTCTATTACAATATCGTTGATTAATCTTGCAAAAATGATATCCACGATGTCCAAAAACTTACCCGACTTCCGAATTCCCCATCAATCCCTCATTAAGCCCTACTGCAATGCCGTGGGCTGCTAGCTGGCGAAAGGCGTTTTCTTTCGCAAGAGTGTCCATGTTGGTTGTGTCTGCTGCACGAATAGCATCTCCCTTTTCCTCGGCAATGGGGGCGATTCCCCAGCCATCGTGTACACTGAAGAAAGTCAGCAGATAGGACAGCAAAGATGATGACGGTACGTACATGAGACAAACTTTGTGCTTGACCTGCACCATACTTGCTGGAGGTGAAAAACAGATCGGCACCGTTCGGATGCAGCCGCGAAGATTAGCGATCTAAAAGCAGAGTTACGTAAAGATATGTGTTGAGCGAGCGTCTGAGATGTCCGCAAAAGAATTGTTCAGGAAATGACCCTCGATTCTGCAGGTGCGGCCCTCGATCCAGAAATTTACGATAATGCAGACAGCATAGCGTGAGTCCGTGTCTCCGGAAATGTTACTATTGCTCTGTCTCATTTCAGCACTCAGGGACACATCCGAACGGCTGCCTTTCTTCGCCCTGGTGATCGGCATCGATAAGTATGAAATGGTATCCAGACTCTCTGGAGCGACTGCCGACGCGGATGATATTGACCGATTCTTGCAAACTCATCTTAATGTTCCGGCAAAACACATCATCAACTTGCGTGACCAGACAGCTACCCGTGAAGGCATTATTCAGGCGTTTCGCACCCTTCAGAATGACCCTGAGATAACTCGTGGCGATGCAATATTCATATACTTCGCAGGGCACGGCAGTGAGGCCGAGGCACCCGCGGGATGGCCTGCGGCTGGCTTTAAAATTCAAGTTCTTTTACCATATGATGTGGGTCTGCCAGATCCCAACCAGGATCCCATACCCCCTCTTCCAGATCGCACCTTCGCGACTTTGCTCAATGACTTGGCAGAGAGCAAGGGTAACAATATTGTGAGTCGTTTGTTTCCTTGTTGAGACTGTTAATGGCTTTCAATCCTTCAGACGGTCGTACTTGACTGTTGTCACTCTTCTTCGGGTACACGTGGTCTATGTGACGATGATAATGTGCCTGAACGAGTGGCGCGTTTCGTTGAACTCCAACATGGACTACCAGAAAATCTGGACAATCCTCTCTATTCGGAGGAGACAAGCCGCGGCATGAACACTCCCATGGGGTTTTTAGAGCGTAACCTCCGCTCGCATGTACTGTTGGCAGCTTGCGGCGCAGAAGAACTTGCATATGAGAATAGAATTCTTAAACGGGGAGCTTTTACAACAGCTTTTGTTCGCACTCTCATCGATGCTGGAATTCACAAGTTAACATATTCGGGGTTTATGGACAGACTTCCTGATCTCCCGAAGTAAGCTTATGATTGCTTGACCTTCCTCAGGCTGACAAAACCCTCATTCTAGACAGAATCCACAGTGCGAAGGTTACTATCGAGATCGCATGCTCTTCAATGCGAAACTCCCTGGTGCCGACCGGCGCTTTATCGGCGTGGAGAAAAAAGACAGTACCTATGTCCTCAAGGCGGGGACTGCCCAAGGGATTGCTGTGGACTCCGAATTTACAATTCACCCTGACCACACTGGCGTATCACTCGCCAACCCGTCCCTCTGCCGAATGCGAGCAAAGGCGGTCAACCCTTTCCGCACCATCCTTGAACCTATAGAAGACATTACAAACGTCACGATCCCCATACCTACATATGCCCGTGAAGTGTTATGTGGGTCAGGCCAGGAGCTGCGCGTACACTTTTCCGAAGCTTTCGAACGTATCGTTAGCATTTCAGAGATACAACGAACTGCAGTGTCTACCGACGCACCCAACTTTGGCTTCGTCGTCTCTGACGCGGACAGTGCGGAGATGGTTCTAGACATCGAAGACACAACAGGTGGCACAAAAGTCATTTTTTTCACTACAGAAAAACTTGCGACCCAACACCAGTACAAGAAGCTGCCCTATAACGTGGACGCAGACGCTAATGATATATGCAGGGTGCTTCGTGGGGCAGCACGGTGGAATTACCATTTTAAGCGCACCAACCACCCACGATTCATTGGGTCGATCGAGATACAATTTTACCGTCTAGTAGGAGACGATGGTGATGCTGACGAAGAAGGTAGGCTAATTCTAACTCCCGTCAATCCCGATGAAAACATGAACCGCACCGGCGTCGTGGATCTGGTCGTAAATGAAGATCATTTTTATGGAGTGAAGATTGTAAACAACAGCAAGATCGATCTGTACCCATATCTTTTCTATTTCGATATTAGCGAACAATCTATTAGTTAGTATCATGATCACCATCTGTCATTTTTTGCCGTCAGTAGAGGCTAATGGCGGTTTCAGGACATTTCTATCTTTCCCCGAAAGGCAACGACCGGCTTGACCCTCCTCTTCGCGCTAAATCCTCTCTCACAATTGGGTATGGCGCTGGCGGCGAAGTCCCAGTCCAGTTTGAACTACCTAGTGGTGAAAACATAGACATCGGATTTCTAAAACTATTCGTCACTACATCCCCGACAGACTTTGATTCGTTGGAGCAATCGTCATTATTTGACATCACTCGTGGTTCACCCCCAAGGGCAGACACTATCCGAAAGCTGAAATCTGCATCCCAAGACAATGAACGATGGGGCACGGTTTTGACCGTTATTGTCCAACGTTTACATCCAAGACTTGTGGAAACAACAACTGCTGACGTTCCGTTAGAAGCTTCTTTGACCCATATGAATGGTTCTTCAACGGCAAC
>QFEC01001531.1:0-20341 GCA_003316585.1 Gomphus bonarii | reverse complement strand
TGGGGAGCTGAGACATCATGAGTGGCTGACCTCAGTTTGTTTCCATGAATGTGTCATTGGCTTCTCTGTTTCTCACTACCCTCCTCACCGCTTCTTACCATCCTTCATGGTCATCAAAGTCTGGAGCTCCACTACTGAGTAGGGCTACCCTGGTCTGCATGCTCAATTCAAGACCTTTGCAGAATTTGATTATGGTTATTTTGTCATCATGATACTCAGCCAGATCAATTAGTTCAATAAACTGGTCAATGTATTCCTCTTCTGAGTCCTTGCCCTGGTACCAATTTGTTCCTTCAAGTTGTGTGAGGGCCAAGAGTTGTTTGTTCTTCAGGCAGAAGTGATTTACAAAGTCTGCCTCAAAGGCACTCCAGTTCAGGTAGTGGGGTTTCCCAGACTGTTCACTTCAGAGGATCTTGTTAGCAAACCAAGCTGCTCGGTCAGACTTGAAGGAGAGAGCCCAGTGGATGCAGGCCTGGTCATTTGGAAAATGGTCACAGCAGATTGTGAAGTAGATACTGCAGGAGTTAAGGAATGCTCAGCCTCAATCTCAGTCTCCATCAAAGTCTGAGGGGGATGCTGGTCTAATTCTGGAAGCAGCCAAGAGCAGGCTTGGGTTCAGGATGTTTGGTTCACATGTGCTTGGCATCAGGTCATCTTTGAGATCAAGAAAAACTCTCTGTCTTCTTTCTAGCTCATCACTTAGTTTTTGCATTATTACCCTTAGGGAATTGTTAATTCTGGCATTAGATGCTCAGTTCACCACTAGCTCTTGTTCAAGCCAAAGGAAGCATTCATTGGCATCCATCTCAGTTCAGGAACTTGGTAGTACATGTGTTACCAAGGCTATTACAGTTATAGAGGAGGGGGAGTCTGGTGTTATGTAAGTGAGCCTGTTACCAATGTCACCATTGTCTTCTATGTTGCACATGAAACTAAGTGGATATTATATTCAGGCTGCTCTGATCATATCACCCATAACATCTCAGATTTCTCTGAGTACAATCTCCTAACCATGTCACAAATTGTCTATCAGGCCAATCATACAATGCATGTATCATATATTGGCATAGGCACAGTATCAGCTACTACACAGGTCAACAAACAAACAAAAAAGGTCATACTCAGGGGCAAATATAGCTTGAAAATTAGGCTTATAAAAATCATGTAAAAGTTGTGAGTTTCATGAAAATCATTAAAAAAATTTTTTTTGCTCAATTAACAGTTTCAAATAGGTCTTCTTCCTCAAAACCAAAGCTGAAGCCTTCAAAAGATTCAAGCTCTTCATTACATACATTTCAATGTGTTTTCATGCAATTGCAAAGACAGTACAGTCTGACTATGGGGGAAATTCATATCAAAAGACTTCACAAGGTTCATTCAAGAGAAAGGCATCAAACACCAACTAACTACTCCTCACACATCCTAGCAAAATGGCATTGCTGAGAGGGAAAACTGCACTATTGCTGGATCTGCATAAGTAATGTTACAATTGACTGGTATGACCAATGGATTTTGGGAATGTACAGTTGTCACTGCTTTCCACATCTGAAACCATGCACCCTCATGCATAAATGACTACACCTCACCACACAAATGACTGTTTGGAAAAGAACTGAACCTCTCATACCTTTGTATCTTCAGATGTTTGGCCTATCACCATGTCACATCAACATGATTAAAATCTAATGAAACTTTGGAAAAATTAGTCTTCATAGGGTATGACACATCTAACAAAGCATACAGGCTATGGGACTCAAAGACACACAGGTTCACAGTATTTACTGATGTAACTTTTGAAGAAACTGTGTCCTTTACATGTTGGGACCCCCCAGCAAAGCAGAGTAAGACCAACAGAAGATGAAATTGTCACCACACCAGAAAGTGACAACAAAGATGATGATCTCCAACCACCTACTGCTCCATCACCTACTACTCCACCACCTGCTACTTTTCCACCTGTATCTCTACCACCTGTAGTGCCATCACACATAAGCCAGCTCCACCACACTGGTCACACACAAGCCCACTACTCACAGATTTACTGCCTGCAAGTTCACTATCGGCTTCACCACCTGTGGATCCATCACCCCCAAGTCCACACCTAGTTATGGCGGTGTTTGAAATCTATAATGTATGAGCGACGCCGTCATCAAAATCTTTGGCTAGAAGATGGGAATGTTGTCCTGTGCAACGAAGGGATATTATTCAAAGTACATCGTTCCATTCTTGATAGACTGTCGCCCTTCTTCCGCTCGCATTTTGCCCACTGGCATGACCTCGAGCTGTTGGACGGTTATCCATTGATACAGCTAGACGTGGGCCTGGCAAACAGCCAAGACTTTGAGGCTCTGTTATGGCACCTATACCACCACGAGTTTGTTGTTCATCACATCCTCTCTAGTCATCTCCTGAACCATCAATGATTCAGACCGCTCCACCCAAACTCATCTTTTGAGCAAACTGGGCGAATTCTTCGCGCGTGCGTACAGTTTGACTTTCCACAGATTCGGAGACTGGCTTTAGATCGTTTGGAAGCGCTGTACCCACGGCGTCCTGCGCCTTTCGAGTGTCTCAATTGGCAGTATCTCCCCGAGGCCTCTCAGTTGGCATTTGATTGTGGTGCAGGAGAGGTTTGTACTTACATGATCATGTTTTTTTTTCTTGAACAAATCATGAAATAATCAGGTTCTCCCAGCATTAATATATGCTACCGTTAGCAGATTCCGCATTGATTACGAAGCGACCTTGAAGAATATACCCCTGCCCGTCGCTTCTACATATAACCCCAGGTATTCTCCTATCCCACATAGTGTACATGGTCTTACAATTCAACTCATCAATCGCCTTATGGAACATTTCGCGCCGATTCTGTTTACGGTTCCCACAAGTTCTCACATGGAATGCACTGGTGTATTCGCTGATCATTGGAGCAGTGTTGTAATTCAGCCTGCCCGTGATGACAGCGGGGTCTTTAAACCACTTGAAACTTTGAAAAAAATCCAGGAAATTGACTGGAGTTCGCTAGGTCTTTGCGATGCATGTTGCGAGGAAAAAAGGAGGGAGTGGGAAGACGAGGCCGATAACATTTGGTCCAGAATGGACAGTTGGATCAACGGATTTGTCAATTCTCCTTAGCCTCAGATTATGTAATATCAATGGCAACGTGACAGTCTGAGTAACGCACCCCACTTTTTTCTCTGCCTTTTTTCTTAACCCCCATCTATCCACGCTACCGTTTTTTATCCCGATATCATGGACGACACAGAAATGAAGGTGAAAGATGATACTGAGGATAAAGTTCGTGACAGGCGGGACGACAAGGACGGTAAGAGAGACAAAGACAGGCGTGATAAGAGTCGTAGTCGTGAGAGGCGTGATTCTGGTAGCTACCACTTTGATTGCTCTTTCACCCTCCGGGCTCATATCACTTTCTTTATAGGTCGCAGAAGGGCCGACCACTGGGAGCCTGAAGATTCCAGGCGTAATGGCGATGTACGTATTTCTCCGATTCCTATTTGCTGCGGCGTCACCCCTATTATGTCTCATGCGATATACAGCGTCGTGCGAGGCGTGGGCGTTCTCGTTCTCGGACGCGTTCTCCCTCTCGTCGTCGGTCGGCATCGCCTCGTCCCATCAGACGCCACCGACGCTCTCGCACTCGCTCACGGTCTCGTTCTCGTTCGCGAGACCGAGACCGTAAGCCTGCGGAGTCCTTTTCGCGTTCGCTTGGAGGACCTATGAACGCCGATCCTGAAGAAGCCGTGGAAATGGCCAAGAATAGCAAGAGAGAGAATCGGGTCTACGTCGGCAACCTAAGTTACGACGTCAAGTACAGGGACCTGATCGAATTTATGAGGGGAGGTGGGTGGGGGACTCAGTTGTTGGATTTTTATTTTTCCTTTGGGCCAAGAGGGCAGCGGGGTTTTGGTTTTTGGTTTTAAAGAGTTGTGGTGGTTTAAAGGATGGTTTTGTTAATTGAGGGTTTTTCTGGGGTTGGCAGCTGGTGAGGTCCTATTCGCCGAGGTACTCGTCACTCCCACCGGTGTGTCCAAAGGCTGCGGGTTAGTAAATATCATATCTATGGCTTTGGCTTGTGTCTCATTAGGAGTTTTATAGCATCGTCGAATTTGCCTCTCAAGAAGACGCACAGCGGTCCATTCGGGAGCTATCTGAAACGCCCCTGCTCGGTCGTCCTATCTTTATCCGCGAGGTGAGTAGATGCAACTTTTTCGTGCCCCTCCTCGCTGAAGCACTTGTCAAATTAGGACCGGGAAACCGAAGCCCGTTTTGGTGCCACCCCCGTACCCGGTAAGATTGGTATGGCTATGGCTGGGCAAGGCTTCAATGCCCAGCCGCCGCCTCGCCCCCCTCACCATAATGCATGGGGTGGAGGTCCCACTCATCAGAACCCCGGAAACCAACTTTATGTTGGCAATGTCCGTATCTCAGACTCTGTCCTACACAACGATGATCCATTGACAGTATTTTTACATGCAGCTTCCATACCAGGCTGGATGGCAGGATCTGAAAGATTTGTTCCGTACTGCGGGGAACATCATTCGCGCTGACATCAACATTGGTGCAGATGGTCGCGCAAAGGGTAGCGGTACTGTAATATTCGAGACTGCAAAAGACGCACAGCAAGCTATCAGTGCGTCTAGTCGATCATATATGAGAGTATCTGGCTGCCAGACACACTGCTGATTACATACTGCAGATATGTATAACGGCTATGATTGGTATGGGCGGGCTCTTGAAGTCAGAGAGGTGAGTGTTAACTCCCCGCTCTTTGAGAGCTCAACTTAATCGTTTGTGGTAGGACCGTTATGCTGGACTTTCGGGCGGCGTTCGTGGAGGGTTCCGTGGTGGATATCGCGGTGGTCTGCGCGGTTTCCGTGGTGGTTACCGTGGCGGGTTCCGTGGTGGTTATGCTGGGGGAGCCGAACGCACCTTCAACCAGGACGTCTACGCCGACTATTCCGGTCCTGATCAACAGATGAGTGGGGGACTTCGTATGGATGGCGGTGGGTATCATAGTGGAGGACACGGATACGCTGGTGGTCAAGCTGCGTTTGGTGCAGAGTTTTCTTTGGAGCCAAGCCAGCAGATCATGGTTCGCAACGTATGTGGTTTTTGTCGCTTGTTATAGGTATAACCTACCTTAACGCCCCTCTTTTTTTCCTTGGTAGTTGCCTTGGTCCACTGCCCACGAAGATCTTGTGGAACTCTTTGAGACCACCGGCCAAGTGGAGCAAGCCGAAATTTTATTCGAAGGAACCAGATCCAAGGGTGCTGGTGTGGTGCAGTTCTCCCAGGTCACTGAGGCAGAAACTGCAATTGGTAAGCACTTCCTCCGTGCCCGTTAGGTATTTACACAGACCGACGTACGAATTGTAGCGAAATTTCAGCACTATATGTACGGTGGTAGGCCGTTGGGTACGTGATATTGTATATGCATGTTACTACGATTAACATCATTTCTTAGACGTTCGCTTCAACGATCGTTGGCACACTTTCTCTCCTGAAGCCGCCAAGGGGGGTCAGGTTGTTCCCATGGCGACTGAGCCCGCTGCTTAACCATCTCGACATATCACCGATCGAAAAAATTCTAATTGTTTCTCATTGAAAAAAAATATGTTCTCCGATTTTCTGTATCTAATACACGCTTTCCGTCCGTTATAAAGCGTGTATTACTGTGCGACCCAGAATAAAACTAAGTCTAGTCATACAAGCACACCAAAAAAATTCACGACAGGTCCAGAGTGTAACGTCTAACTAACCATTGAATCTCTAAAAGTCTATCTAGTCTTCTTGAATATATTAAAATCATGAGTTGTCCACGAGCGACAACATTGCATCAACAATCTCGTTTGGAGCGGTGACATGCCATCGTGCCAAAGTCTTTTTGTTGCTAGCTCCGACGGTGGTCGAGAAAATTCCAGGAGGCGAGATTTTGAGCTTGACAGATTGCAAGTTGTCTGGGTCCAGACTCGTGGCTGAGACAGGAGGCTCCATCATAAAAGTGTCGGCGTGTCCAAGAAACAAAAGCGATCGGAACATATCTTCGTCAGTCTAGGGGTAATGACATTAATCGAGCACAATCATACAGTAAACTTTAATGGTACAGACCTTATCATCACCTGCGCAGAAAACAAACTCCGCCTCGGGATGATTATAAAGTATTCTCTTAACGATTTCACCCTACAAGCTCCGATCATTAGCAACGATAAAAATAACACCAGATGACTTGCCTTATTGACAGCTATCGGCCGCACCTCTAGGTTCTTCTTTCCCACAAGCACTGAGAGTCTTTGGTATGAGACACCAATGAGGTGATGAAAAAACCCTGATTAACCTTCTATGGGACGCTTGGGGACCAGGTTGTTTTCTAAGAGATCAAGACATTGTCGGCACTGGAACAAACTAATAAGGTGTCAGGAATCAGGGGTCGATATGGTAAAGTGTGAAAACGCCATACCCCCACTCAGGATCACTGGCTCTATAGTGCCAAGTGATCGAGCTTTTCTTCATTTCAATATGACTCCCCGTCGTGCGCTGGGATTCAAAAGTCAGAAACCAGATCTATAATGAAAGAAAAAGGTCATTCATTCACTTCAGTATAATACTTAAATATCTCCTCCACTTCACTCATCCAACTCATATCCAGCTGTTTCGTCATGTTCGTCCAATTCGTTTGGCCAGGTTCTTTAATAAAGCATCCATGCTCAGCCGACATACCAACTTTGTCTAAATGACCAAGGTGTTGGTCTAAGAAATCTGCATCGCGACCAGATATGATGTACACCAGATTCCGAGGATCGTCTGTCAGCTTGGAGAGGGCTTCAAGCGTGTCCTCTGACGGGGTGGCGGCACTCGGGACTTTGACGATTGGAGTCAGTGTACCCTGTTATCGAGGAGAAGTTAGACCAATCACGAAGAATCGCAACGATACGGCATACATCATAATCAAACAGTAAAAGCCGCTCTGTGGCCTTGTAGTATGAATTCTTCAGTAACGTCATGTCAAGGTAAGGGGTCTGATGCGCAGTGTTTTCGGTGCCAATCTGCGACAAAAGCATCTTCACAAGCACGGCAGCCCAGTGGTGGGAGGTATGAGTCGTGACAACTTTGTAAAGGGCTTCATGTCGCAACTGTTTCTCCGCATCCGACATCAACAACCCACGATTGATAGCCGCAGAGACGTCCTAACATAATACAAGTTGCAAGGCACTCGAGTGAATTTTAAATCATCAACAGGAAAAAAAAAGCCCCCACCCCTAGATTCCATGGATTGATTTGACTAGTGAGCAAATGGTATAAGTCTCGACTGTCATGGACCATTTCTGAACTTACAGAGCATCGGCCATATGTCCCGTAATACCCATAAATTCACTGAGAACAAGAGGGCTTTTGTACGTCCTTTCCTGTGCCATAACGAATTCCATGGAAGTCGTATTCATACCGTCACGAAGTGGTGTGATAACACCTAGATCCGCTACAGAAAGGAGAGCATAAAACTCGTCCTTCTTGATGGTTTGATGACTAAATATCTATTGGAGGGTAGAACAAAACAGCTGGTACGCAGACGTACTAGTGATGTACCGGGATGAAGTCAAGAGAACCAAATTCACCGTTGATGTGCGAGACGAGCTCCGAGACTTGACGTTCAAGCTTTGGTGAGTCTGACAGCGCAGGCGATGTGACTTGGATAAGGACAACCTGCTCTGTATTTGAGCGATTAGAGTTATACTCCGATTAAGACTTTCGCACATTTCCACGCCACTGAGGATAATCAATCAACAGCTTCTCGAATGCTCGAAGCTGGGATGCATTAAGATAAGCAATACCATCAGATGTAGATAAGATTGTACTACCTTTTGCAGAACACCTTTGACAACGTCCAGCTTATCACGGCCAACTATAATCTTTTTGCCTTCGTACAATGCCTGAAGCGCAAGAAGCTTGGGTTGTATTCCTGGACGAAGTCTAGGAACAAGATAAGAATATTGTTTACTCGTATTAATATACTTCACACTTACGTGTCTCTAGCTACCCTCTCCGCATCTATCCCGACTGGACAATGCATTATGCTTGTGGAATGACCATCGACCTCGATGCCTTTGGTAGTCGATTCATATCCACAAACACGGATACAGGAAGAAGCAAAGTGGCGACTATATGAGTAAGTCTATGGACACATTAGAAGATTCTGTGATGATAGATACTTCTACTAGCCTACCTGGAAACAAACTAGGTTTGCTCCAAGCATGCCATCAAGAATCTCCTTGCGTTCTAGAAATATTTTGTCATTGTAATAAATTCATTATAATTATAACGACGCCACTTACTCGGTAGACATCGGAAAATTTCAGAGCTAGGGAAGGGGGTGTGTATAAATAACCCGAGGTACACGTCGGGCATCGCCTGACGGAAAATCTTTGGTACCAGCAAAAGGTGATAATCATGAACCCAGATAAGATCTCCGGGACGATATATTGACAACAGAGCTTCCGAAAAAGCAGTGTTGGCGAGAACGTAAGCCTGCCAATGTGCCTCATCGGAATTGCATTCTGAGGCGACATCTTGCCAAAGGAGATAGTGGAATAGCGGCCATAAGGCTTGGAGGATGAACGGATGAGAAATACTATGGAAAAAGAGAAAGACAACATACTTCGCTTGCAGTAACCTTCATAATGGGCGTGAGCAATTCTGTCATTAAGCCAAACAGCTTTGTAGGTCATGGGTTTGCTCTCATCTTCTTGATCATTATTGTACTGCTTAAGAGTATCTTCCAAAGACTTCTTATCCGCGTCGGTAAGAGAATCCGTTGAGATAGTCTGACCCTCAGTACCGATTTCGATATCACCAGTCCAACCGATGATAACTTGTTCGTGAGTGGCTGAAAGTGACCGTATACCGCTTATCATTGCGGCATGACCTGAACGCGGTCCCAAGGTCCACAACGGTTCCCTGGATACGGGGAGTGGCCTCTCCATGAAATCCATGCTGGGAGGAGAGGGTCGTCGCTCCGGCGTGAGAGGAGGACTTAGGAGTGAAGAACCGGACTTATTCGTGATTGTAGATATGACAGGTAAGTAATGCACGAGGTGAACGATGCGGCCAGAGAGCCCATCGCCTTTTGCGCGGTGTGCCTGTTCAAGTCGAGACACTGCTGCACGTACATCCTCGAGTGAATTTGCATCTTCCTGGCGTGTATATGGCTCAGAGAATGTGTCCATGAGGAAAGATGGTGGGTAACAAGAAGAAGGATACGGTAATGTTAATGTAGTAGATCGATGTAAAATAGCTATGTAGATTTAGTGTAATGTCTGACGCATTGATTCCGCGGCGTCATAGCTTGTTTGGTTCAAAGCGCTTAGTCGAAGACGCCGCAGTCCCATCGTAGATATTCGATACTGAAAGCTCGACCCTTCTCACATCTTGTCGGGAAAACCTCCATCTAACTGCAGAGGTGAGGTTCCTTCTCCGGGAGACTCCACGTTTCATCCAAAGTAAACCCTTTCCCAAGCATATGACTCACACGCTCGACGATAAGACCACCTAAGCCGCTCATGAACCGGACATGGAAAGGGGAGTGTCAATGTGAACAAATTGATTAAGTACGTCGCTACCAGTACTGCTTCTCCCTATCTGTCAAGGGGACATACTATTTAAGAAGTATTGGATTAATTCTTTACGTCGTTTTCTTGCAAATGTACGCACCTGTACAGAAAACAACTTTTTTCGAGTTACACTGCCGTCCTCAGCCTTATCCACTTGGATAATGTCTTGCGAATAAATTCCCACAGGAATGAACATCCGCCCAGGACGGGCTAGCTGGTCTACCAAGGCTTGGGGGAGTGTTGGTGCCGCCGCACCAACATGGATAGCGTCATACGGACCTATCACAGGTTTAGTCTAAGGTTGACAAGTCTACACCGCACACCAGTACTTACCCTCTGGAGGGTAACCTAGTTAGTAAACAGGGCAGGGCAAGACCGAAGTTTTAAACCCGTTTGTTTGTTTACTATCACGCTGTCACATACCTTCTCTACCATCTCCAGTTACCACCTGCATATTCCCCGCATCTAAAGCCGAAGATAGATTGTCCCTCTTTAAATTCATAACTGACCAGTCCACCAACTCCGGAATATGATCGATCCCGACAACTTTCCCCTTCTTGTCTCCGGCTGAAGGCGAAACAAGATGGTGGAAGACAGCGCATGTATATCCACTTCCACTCCCGACGTCCAAAACCTTACAGCCCGGGTCCAAAAATGGAAGCAGGTTCTCAGCCGCATGGGCATGCTATGACCCCTCAGTTCTGCGCCAAAGATTCAATTAAAAATTACAAACCATATGAGGGGCAGAAATGGTGGCACCGTAGCTGATGGACCTGATAGAGATGATTAGCAGTGGAACTTGGTTAGTTGGGCAAGCATACTGAGGTGAATCATGATATGCGTCTGCCTTGTCCATGACGTAGTTTGCGCGGTCAACTTGTTTCATAGCCTACTCATGCAGCCAAGTCCCCCAGTCAATGGAATTGGACATGATGATCAGCTCGAGGCACTAATATCTAAGTACGCACAGCCGCAACTCTTGCTGAGGTCAATAGTCCATTTCTCTTCATATTTTCTACCAATTCTTCATTGCTTTTTCCTGAGCTACGCCACGCCATGCTACCTGACCAATATTGTTTAACAACCCGGTATGAATTGTACAGATGTCGATGAGGACCCTGAGATGGTGCGGTCGTTGGGAGTACTAGATGAGGGAAGATAGAGGCTGTCCAAATGGCTCTCGCAAGGAGCATCTAGTCGGGTCACGGGACGTACATTTACTTCCACAGCTGACGTCGGGGATGACGGAATGTGGCTGCTCAAGCCCAAGGTCCCGGGACCTCACTACATTAATTCGTGGACTGGACTGTATATAGCCCCTTCCTAGAAGCTTCAAAATTTTTGACCTCTGGAAAGTGTTCGACTTTCTCGTTCCGGTTTTGAACAGGTATTAGTTGGATTTACTCAGTATGACGACAGTGGGTCCCATCCTGAACAACTTCAACGTCATCGAGACGACAGCTCCATAGGAGTGGAAATAGTTTGGATTGTAGCTGGTTATCCTCAACGAGCTCTCCCCTCCTAAGAAGATTTCCTTGTAATCCCCCTCGCGATACGGCTTCAAAACCTATCTTCTGTCCGACACCTCTACAGGTATATTCATGCTGCGCCTGTTTTCCCACACAGCACAAACATCAACCTGTATATTCTTGCTTGAGATCAATCATCAAAACTTTAAGTTCATCGCTACTTCAGGCCGGCAACTTGTAGACCTCCAGTGGGCGCTCTGGAACACTACCCAAAATCATGCAATGCTGCGGCCACTGAGCTCGCTCTCTACACATGTTAAAGAGACATACTGCCATTTGTCAAGGGCGACATGTGTTGCCACGCAGCTGCTGGAATCTTGATATTTTGATACCGGAGGAGGGAAATAGCCAAGAAATGGTTAACGCTCAACCATGAAGCTATTTTTTTTACTACTCGTTGTCTCTGACACATGTTTTTATTTAATTTAATTTTTTGAATCAAGGAATACTCTTTCCTGCCTCTTGCGCCTAAATAAGCGGTTTATTTTCCTAAATCAAAGCCTCATAAGACACTCTGAGAGTCGCGACAATGTGTTTTTTTATCAAGTCCATAAAATCAATTGTCCTTAAATTACATTAAGTCATCAATCCATTCAACCCTTCGATGGCCGTGATGTCAATAGCACATGTGCAACTCAAGCAAGAATTGTGAACGCGGGGCTAGTGTTTCCTGAATCACCGAACACTAGAGAAAACTATGGTAAATTATTCTCGGAATCAATAGAAAGACTTACAAACAATCATCCAGTCATCTCTAGAGGTCACGTTGGTTGGCACCTGTATCTCGTGCCTCCCGTCTAACAGAGAGAAGTCAGCCGCGAGAGTGACCGCTATGACCAGAAAGGTTTAGCTCATCAATCGACTCAAATCGAAACCAAACTGTGAGGTGCTTACGGGGATAAACAAGGACACTGGCAGTTCTGAGCATAATAATGGCACGGTTTGAAATGGTCTTCGGCGGATTAGATGGGTCCCTTGGTATCATGTCAGAATCTGCCTGTTTGACGACCGAACCAAACCTACCAGGTAACCTAAGGACAGGCATTAGATAAGAGTCACCTAGAAGGTTGATATAAATGATTTATGTACATACGTTGTGCCTCTGTCCAGCAAACCATACTGTGGCGGCATTGGGATAGAGAATGGGTGGTGAGAATATATCGCGAGACTGGAGCGTGGGGGAAGCTCCGACCGCGGAATAAGTATAGGCCAACGTGAAAAACACGGAGAGAAGAGATGCAACGTTAGTGAAAAAGAACATATTCGACGACTGATTTTTTAGTTTGAAATGTGGCTGATCAGGCGTAGCTATTTAAACCAAATAACTGATTCGCCCCTGAGCTAGCAGTACGATTCCAGCGGAGATCGCGAACGCCTTAATGTGTTTCTCGGGGTATTTTGCCACGAGTCTCGGGGCCTCGGGACTTCGGCCAAGGGAACCTGTGCTTTTCAATGACACATGATGACCATAATCATCGAAACCGTCATGATAGGATGACTTGGAGAGTAGCGTATACCCGGTGAATTAATTTGCCAAAGACATCAAAATGAGCGGCCATAGGAAGACTAAGCAAGTCCGCATATCCGTTCAGCCGAAAGATAATTGACTCAGAGCCAAGTAAGACTGAACAGCGAGGAGTGGACATCACGTGACAATACATTACTAAAAGCGCCTTTCTGTACGCCATTGCCGGTGGATGTATTTGATTCCTCCAGGGATCAGTTAGCATAGTCCTCGTGGTGTAATGACAGTCGACTTCTAGTTTGGAAATATGACTGTGACTAGACCAAGATGCTTGAGTTATTCTAGCGATAGGAAGCAACCCCAGAGTCTAGAGAGGTTCACATGATTTGCATCTACCAGTGTTCCCCTTGATGATCTTGTCCGGGAGAAAGCACGGAATTTCGTGTCACCTAGCCAAACAGGGGGAGTTATTAATCCAGTGCCTCACCCTCGCGCGTGACTGTTATGAGCCCAGAAGTAGCCACATCAGAACACGATCGAGCTTGGGACAAGTGTAGAGGCAGTGAAAAAAAGAACAGCAAAGAGTGGTCGCGGGAACTGGGACCCACACCTACCCACACTCTTGTTCCAGCCTGTCCTGTCGCTATTCTGTTCGGTCCAAAATTCATGACATCCTCTCCAGATACATTGTACGCAGAAAACCCCGCATGGAGCGATGTTGTGCCAGTTCCCCAACATGATGAGGGCACCAATCCTATGGCCCCGATCATGTACACTCAAGAATGTGCGACTTCTTCCATGTGCAACGCAAATGAGCCACCCCTTAACTTCGACGCGTTTAGATAAGGATGCCACAGACTATTTCAGAGGCATTGTAAAATCTGGCGAGAAAACTCCACGCGTCCTTGCGCTCACAGAACATATCATTCGTATGAACCCTGCGCATTACTCAGTATGGTCAAATAAGCTCATGAGTTATGTCCTTATGTTCCCTGCTAATTCTATCCTACACCAGGCAATATCGTTACGAAACGCTCCTTACGACGAATGCTGACCTCAAGGCTGAGCTCGCGCTTATGGACGACATAGCATCGTTTCATTTGAAGACATACCAAGTCTGGCACCATCGCCGCCTTCTTCTCCAGCAGCTCAAGACCCCTGTGCTTGAATTGGCCTTTATTGCTAGTATCTTGGATATTGATGCGAAGAACTACCATACTTGGGCATATAGACAGTGGCTCCTTGCACATTTCAATGATGACGCCCTGTGGGCTGGGGAGCTTCTATATGTGGAAGGAATGCTTTCCGATGACGTACGGAATAATTCGGCGTGGCATCATCGTTTCTTTGTTGTTTGGATAAGCGGCGTGCGTAATGGCGATGAAAACCGCGAAGACACTTTGCGAAGGGAGCTTAAGTATGTCACATCCATTTATCTATGTTTCATCTTGACTTTGTGCTCTTAAGCTTCGTAAAGTCCAAAATTTCCCTTGCACCAAACAACGATTCTGCATGGAATTATCTTCGAGGTGTCCTCAACCACACACTTACTCCTTTCCCCACTCTGCGCGACTTTGTCATTCCCTATACCTTGCCACATGCTACTGTCTCATCCTCCCCTTCGGTCCTCGATCTTGAAAATCCTCCGCCTTCGTCGACGTCTGAACTCCCTTGTCCTGCAGCGCTTGAATTTCTGGCCGAAGTCCACGAACATGGGCGACGCGAGGAGGGAATTAAAGAAGCAGTATTGGCACGTATATCTCCGCTTTTTCACATTTCTCTTTCGATCTCACTCGTCATGTAGTTATATAAACAACTTGGCCAGATAGACCAAGTTCGCAAATTGTAAGATTCCTGCTTTCCTTGTGCATATAGTTCTGAACGTATGACAGGTATTGGGAACATCGGGAACGCGAGGCTCTCAAGCTGGCCCCGGTTGTCACAACGACATAAGTAGAAACGTCAGACGTCTTTGTACATATAGTAGGTCTCACAGTTGGTGTTGTTTGCATAATTTAGTCAAGTGCAGTATAAAATTTGTTCCCCGGGATCCTGAGGTTTTGTCTTTCTTTTCCTCTACCACAATGCAGCCGTCCGAAAGCTGCGATGCCCTAGCACAAGGATGTCTTGTTTGAGTGTATCCCCGCGAGCGGGCCAACGTCTGAGTCTTCCGCTGACTCTAGCTGGGTTCAACGACAATCGCTGAGCGATTTAAACCAAATTCACCCGTACTTCTCTTGCTTTGGCGCATCGTCCATCCATGCCATTTGTGGTTCCTTATGTCTTTGAGTCACCCCTGTTCTACCGTTTCCACCATCATCCCACTTACTAGTGACCCCTAGTAATGGCTCGACCAGGTGATATCAGTAAATATCACGCTTGATGGTAGAGGCTCGGTACGTGAACACCCGCCCTTTTCGCTCTGATTACTTTTGAATATTCGTACTGTAGGTCTCAGACATCATATACTTCTTTTGTACTTTATAAATTGTTTGTCCATAGGTTTTATACTAGATTTTGGTGGTTATCAAATTTTGCTTCCGTTTTCCAACTGTTATTGCACCAGTTCGCCTGGTTTACTCAGACTAAATATACTTTGTTCCTCATCTACATGTCGTCCAACATGACTTTTGCACCTAAGGATCAAAGAATTGTAGTGGTCGGCGCAGGCGTGTTTGGACTTAGTATCGCGTTTCATCTGGCACGTGGCGGTCAGCATCGATCTATCTTTCCATCATAGAAATGTCCTCCTTTGAATGTCATTCTTTTGATCAGGTTTCTCAAATATTACTCTTTTCGATGCCAAACCGTATGACCAAACCCTTTACGACCAAGAACGAGGATGCGACGCTGCATCCGCCGACGTGAACAAAATTTTAAGGGCATCTTGTCAGCTAACATGTAACCGGACGAGAACGCAACTAATGTGCACTTATTATTTACGTTCAGATGGAGAGAAAGCAGAACATCAGCGTCTTGCATACAGCGCTCGTGAAGGATGGAAACGATGGAATGCGGGCAAGCAGTCCTGATGGCCCAACGTCATTGTGGGACACGCTGACCACTATTGAGTAGAACTTGCAGCTACGCCTCCCGACCAGCGCCCCACTGGCCTTGAGTCCACTCATGAACTCTACACAGAGTGTGGTTTCATGCGTCTCCCAGGCTCGACTGGCGACCCCCTCTCGGACCATGAGCTCGCAGGTCTGGCTAATCTCGAAAAACAATTTCCCGAACATCGAATGAAAAACTACATCATCGACGACCCTACCGAACGACGGCGCGCTATCGCTGATGGCTGGCAAGAAACTCTTGAATCCGTAAACTGGAAAGGTACAGGTGTACTGGATGCCACGGCAGGATTTGTACGATCAGACAAGGCTTGTATATGGTTAGCACACCTATCGCGCAAAGCCGGTGTTCGTTTCGTTCAAGGAGAAACATGTGGGAAAGTGGTCCGGTTCATTATGGACTCGGAGCAGAAAAATGCAATAGGAAGTCGCGTCAGGGGTGTCGAAACAGCCGATGGCAAGATACATGCCGCCGAGCTCGTTATCGTTGCCTGTCCGTCTCTCATGTGTTTTCGTTTCTGGAATTTACGCCTTCTTATCTTGACAATATAGGCGGTGGCTGGACTCCCATCCTGGTCCCAGAAACTCGCAAACTCCTCGAGACGACAGCGGGCTCAATCGTCTCGCTTAATCTTCCGACTCAGAGTGAGCGGCCTGACTTATGGGAACGTTTTTCAGGGACTCGATGGCCTGTGATCTCTCGCGAAATCAAGGAGAACCAAGCTGGTTCGGTAGGAGTTTACTCCTTGCCTCACGTCAATGGCGTCATCAAAATTGGCTATCGAGCCACCAAGGAATGGCTACATCTGACTTCAACTTCAATTGTCTAAAGTGTTGTTTCAGTTTACCAATTATACAGATCTCCCCGATGGCAGTCGCATTTCTGTCCCCGTGACAGCATACACTACTCCCTCCCAGACCAACCTTCCTCTTGTGGCAATTCAAGCAATCGAAAATTACATCGACCATCAATTCCCTGATCTTATCCCCTTTGGCATATCCTTTACGCGGCTATGTTGGTATTCCGACTCTATAGGTTAGTCCCACATTTGAGACAAAGCTTCAAGTCTCCTTGAAAATACCATTCATTAGATAACAATTTTCTCATCGATTATGTGCCTGGCTATGGGAAGAGTTTGTTTGTTGCATCAGGGGGAAGGTTCGTGCTACTTTTCCGGAATTGTAGTCCGTCTTTGATTGACGTGAATACGAAAGCGGACACGGATTCAAATTCGCTCCCGTTCTTGGCGCAGTAAGCTCGTCTTCTCCTTGCGATTGACCAAGCTGATTTTATCTAATAGCACGTGCTGGAGGCACTAAATGGCCTCCAGACGGATCTGACAAGGTTGTGGCGGTGGCGTCCTGTTCCTCATGGGAAGCGCAATGGCCTTG
Organism: Gomphus bonarii; assembly: GCA_003316585.1. Lineage (NCBI taxonomy): Eukaryota > Fungi > Basidiomycota > Agaricomycetes > Gomphales > Gomphaceae > Gomphus > Gomphus bonarii. The sequence continues at coordinate 3,261 of QFEC01001531.1, read as the reverse complement.
AGGAAGGCGAGGAGGGTCCTCGCGTTCTGTCAAAGCAAAAGATGGCAACAAAGGATGACTGGAAACTCGATTAGTCTCTCGAAATAATGACTCCTCCTATTCACTCCCGACGTCTTCTACAATAATTGTGGCTAGACTTTCGTGTCGTCATGGCTTCCCCGGAGATTCCTGATCCCAAGTACTCTTTGGATTCAATCACATTTTTTTGTATCTAAGGTTCAACCTTGGTATCTGCACTGCAGGTGTCAGGAATACGATTTCCATTAGCGATTAATGGATGACGTGGAGTACAGTGGCACCAAAAGATGGACAGATCATTGCGGGTTTATGTGCTGCATTAATAGTGGCACATCCATGCAGAGTCGTCAATCTAAAAGCATACCCTCGTTGATACCAAATGATCCCCCTTGACTATAGTAGGTAAATTTCACCAATTGCCTACGTCAAACTCCTAAAGCTGAGTTGATACTCACCTGTGATAAATCTGACCCCGTCTTTGACAAGATATGACACCATAGCTGAAACGTGCTCTGGTAGTAGTACCTTCCACTTATCACCAATTGGTGCGTTTCTAAGCTCTGAGGTAAAGATGATTAGTTAACTTCACGGCAGTGTTGCACTAGTTATCAGAGTGAAAATTAGGCACGTTTATTTTCACGGTTTTCAGAGACGTCTTTCCTAAGCCTGATTTTTTTGTTTCAAACGATACTAGCTAAAGACAAGGATACACCTACATGTCGGCATGTCAAAAATACCTGGGACATACCTGGAATATACACATTAACAGAGATGTCATACTGCTTTAATTCAGCAGCTGGTGATGACGCTCATCGTCAAATTTCAAGGTGTGAATCGGTAGATAAAGGTTCTGATCGATTGGTTGTGTTGGGCCTTTTACTGCAAACTTGCTTGAGCATTAAATCCCTCACTTGGAGAAACCTTGAATAAAATAGAGCACAGATGGGTGGTTGATTGTCGTCTTATACAAGGAAAAGATACCCTTTCATTTTATAAACAGAGAAAACACTTACCATCGCTGACTCGCGATGAGTACAAGAGAGTTATACGGATGCTTGAACCTCACCGATAATACTTCCTCCTCTTCCTTGTTTGATCATCTGATTGGCTGCAGCCTTATAGGCAAGAAAAGTACCTCAGCAATTGATGGCATGGACTTAGACCCATTACTCGTCAGTTGCTTAAATCACAGATGAGCATTTTCTCTACAAGAATAAGACTTATATATTTGGCTTGGAGGTATTCCTAATTCAAAGGCTGAATAGGTCTGGGACAGGAAGTGTATTGGAGCAACTATACAGCATAAGTCCTTAGTGTGAAAACTAAGGGGCTGTAGCAATGTAGGGTGTCTCTATACATAATGTGTAAGGTATGTAAAAGATGAGAAAAACTATTTACTGAGTGTCAACATTGTCATTGCTCCCACTACTGTTCCTGTGATTGCTTTGAGTGATGTGGAACACATTATTTACAACACTCCCCCACACTCAAAGAACCCAAAAAACCTAGGCATGATGTCAGAGCAAGGTGTTGTTCTTGTGGGAGTGATTTCATGAGGAGATCAGCAAGGTTGCTTTTGGTACCAACCTCATTGTGTTAGGGGATGACCCATTTCAAGCACTGAACTGAACCTGAGCCAGTTTAGCTGAAAGTGCACTAACAGACACAAGGGTCACTTTCAGGGTTCAGCTTGTTTCCTCTTATTTACACCTTGTGTCTTCCAATATGTTGATATATGTAGTGTTGGGGGACTATTTGGTTGTATGGGCACCAATATGAAAATTGTGGCTTGTTTGAGCAACCATATCCTCCATATGTGTTAGTGTCTGTGTCTGTGTCTGTGTCTGAGCTTCTTATCTCTCTCTCTCTTTTACTACTGTGCTCAACAGGTTATGGGCCCTGGTCTAGCCTAAATACCATCATAAAACCTTGATATTATTGCTTATCAGTTCACCATCTTTCAACCATCTAGTTACCATCTACACACCATCTTTGCATTCCACCTGCACCATGTCATCCCTTAACAATCAGGTTAACATGCTCTCCAAGGTGCCACCTCTTGAGGAAGGGAACTATCATGTTTGGAAGGAGGGGATAGAGATGTTTTTCATGGGAATTAGCACCACCTGGATCACAGATGAGCCCACAGCGACTGTCCCTCAGAGTTCTATAGCAGAGGATAGATGACTCACCTTCTTTATCTGGTCAAGTCTTACCCCTGAACTCCAGTATTTGGTTTCTGGGAAGACATCTGCACTGGAGGCCTGGAAGGTTATCAATGCATGAATCCAGAGATCCACCATGGCCCATCGCCTCAAGGCTTGTGAGAGCTTCTATCATGACCCTACTAAGTCCATTGATATCTACATTCATGCTGTTGAAACTGCCTGTCAGATGCTCAAGAGTCTTGGATGTGTTATTGATGACACAGAAACTATGGACCTCCTCCTTATGAATCTCCACTCTCCCTATCATACCATTTGCACTTTTATTCTCACTGCCAAAGCAGAACCAACTCTTGCCAATATCAAGTCAATTTTGACTGGTGCATCTTCCTCTGTTGCTGCCATAAAATCTGAACCCTCTGGTTTTGCCTGTGCTGCTCAATTTAGACAAGGTAGAGGATGGAAAGCTGTTAGTGGTCATGTTTCATGGTTTCATGTTCCTCATCTGGTCATAGTTCCTGGGAAGATAAAAAAGGGTATTGTTGGTGTGATCCAACTAGTGAAGGTATTGTTGCTGTGGTCATTCAGGTCATATTGCTGCACATTGGATTCATGACATGCCTCAGCATATCAAGGATTGGGTTATGACAGGTCCACCACATCAGGCACAGGCTCATTTCATTTCAGAAACTGCTGATACAGTTCAGACACCTCAAGTATCATTCAGTGCCTTATTCACCAGTCAACCTTCATCTCCCATTCTTTCCTGCACCCCTTCACCCAAGTTTGTGACACACATCTGATTGTCAGGTGAGCTTTCTGTGTATCTGTCGCTAGTAAACCTTGTATAAACTGAGGATTACTGCTACACCAGGTGGATTAGTCTCAATCAGCTTATAATAATTGGGGTATCTTGTAATTGTGGCCTTGTCAAAGTACAGTGGGGGACAAAACTGTTCAAGTGTTTTGAACATTTGTGTTGTACTGTAAATGACAGGAGGATTACATAATCAAAAATATGACGTAATTAGTGGAGATAGCCCTGCTTCTGAACTTGTGGTCACAATCAATATGATTA
>QFEC01001511.1:0-16253 GCA_003316585.1 Gomphus bonarii | reverse complement strand
TAGAAGGTGACGGAAGGTTCTGGAAGATTCCGGAAAGTGATAGAAAGTGGTAGAAAGCCCTGGAAAGTTATGGAAGATGATGGAAAGGTATGGAAGGTTCCGGAAGGTGGTGGAAAGTTATAGAAGAACATAAACAGGAAACAACAACTGACAGCGGTTTCTAACTGAACCCTGACACATACCACCTAAAGGAGTACATGAATTATAGGACAGGGTGGCAAAGGAGTGGAGTGAAATACCACCAGAGACATGCCAGAAGCTAATAGAAAGCATGCCTAGGAGGATACAGGCAGTTTTAAAGACAAAGGGGGGTCATACAAAGTATTAGATTGTAAAATAATATAGGGTCAAAAAACTGCCCCACTGAGTGATTATTTTGTTTGATTTATTGAGCAATGAGTTTTGATTGGACTCACATGATTTCTTAAGTTGGTAGATAGCCAACATGTTCTAGTATATCATGTGAAATTTTCAGAACTTTTGCTGATGTCATTCCTTCACAAATTATCAATCTTTCTAAAATGCACAAACATTAGGGCAATTTTTTGACCCACTGTATGATGACCCCACAATCCATATCCAGCATTATGATACTCAGGCTGACACCTTGGCTTCTCAGTTCAGGACATCCCATGTTTGGACTGAGCAGTTGTTGCTGCACTTATTGTTTGAATGTGCAGTTCAGCTTGGTAACTGTCAGTATACATGAATTGGTTTGGCATCAATTTGGGTTGCAAAATGAGTAGTCCCCTGACACTATGTTAAGATGCTATGCATTAAGAGGGAAGTGATATTAGGGTTTGACTGGTTTCTTCTTATTTACATTTCCATACTCTACATCTTCTGATTATGTAATAAGTGCCAGAGTAGGGTATAGGGTTATGACTAGTATAACAGTTACCCCTCAGCTTAAACTCTGAGGAATACCACTACACCATGTGGATTAGTTTACACCCAATACCCTAGACTTAACAAAAGTATAGAATAGAATTATACAGATAAGGTTATTATAGAAATACAAGCATATAAGCTAAAGGGGATAGTAAAGGGAGTAGAGTTAATTTATAGTTTGATATATTAGAGAGTGGAAAATAAAAATAAGTAGGAATCAAAGTATTAATAATACATTAATATATAGAACAAATAGCAGAGTGAGAGATACTAAATAGAGATCTAATTAATCAAATATAGTATAGAAAAGAAAAACCAGAGATTCCAGGAAAATTTTTGAAGAAAAGAATAGAATGATAAAGTAATAGAGGAATTACAAGAGTTCAAAGAAGAGGAGATTGAGTTATAACAGACTATAATAATCACTTGATTATATTTTGTAAATTTTACTCTTCTATACTTTGGTATTATATTTAATTTTAGAGCTGTATTAATCTATCTAAATCGAAAAATGCTAAAAACATTATATAAAGTAATTCTAATTCTACTACCTAATTATAATTTCCCGAGAATTTTTATTGAGTGATAAATTTATACATATATTCGATGTATTTAAAGGTGGTAAAATTGGGGGAGCTGTAACAAAACAAGGTCCTACCCGGATTCGAACCGGGGTCACGGGAAGAAATATTCTTTCAAAATCCCGGGGGATAACCACTACCCCATAGGACCTTCGCCACGCTTGTTTATGCCCTCTATATATCTTGCAAAAGTATACTACATTCTAGAAAGGCGTGTCACGTGAGCAGCAACTCCTTCACAATTAAATGGCACCCTCGTCAAATTGGTTAACCCTGAAGAAGGTAACATTTTATCAACTGCAATGTCTTACCTCTCACTGGTGTGTTAGAATCTCATGAATGGTTCCTCCCGGCCATCAAAGCGACGAAAAGTAGATGCCCTGCCTGAATCGACGTCAGTGGCATCGAGTGTGGTCGCTGATTCAGATTTGGAGACGGAATCAGGGACCAGACACATGAAGGGACGTGGGGACTCCTTAAGTTACCTACAGCAGATGGTTTGTGGGCAGAAATTTTATCCTGCTGCTCATCAGTTGTGAGTATATACATACGTGGTTTTTCTAATGCTCACCCAATTCATAGACTAGGGAAGTATGTTGCTATTGATTGTGAAATGGTCGGAATAGCCGGAGATTCTTCAAAAAATAATGTTCCAACTAGGGACAAAGGAGACGAGTCGTCGCTTGCACGTGTTAGTGTTGTGAATTACCACGGCGCTGTGCAGCTCGATGTGTTTGTTCGACAGCGAGAGCGTGTCACGGACTGGCGCACAGCTGTTAGCGGTGTCAGAGAGACAAATATGGTGCATGGTAAACTCAGTCGATCACTACTAAACGTTAGCTGCTCAGTTTTTTTTTTTTTTTATCTTTGGTAGCAAAGTCATTTTCTGAAGTGCAAAAACTAGTCGCGGATCTACTTCAGGACAAGATCTTAGTTGGCCATGCGGTGCATAACGACCTGAAGGCATGTCCTATTCTTATATTGTGTATTTTCACTGAAGTTGTGATCGCAGGCTCTATTGTTATCCCACCCTCATAAACTGACTCGAGATACCCAAGTCCTTGCAGGGAGACATGGGACGATCTCCACAACTAAGTCTGTTGCACCTGGCACAGATTTCGCCAATTTAAAAGTATCAATAAACAGGAAACCAGCCTTAAGGAAGCTTGTTATCCAAGAACTTGGAATTGACATACAGGCAGGGGAACACTCTAGCGTGAGTACTAATATTTGGCCCGTACTCCACGAGATTTTTATTCACTTTCACGGCTTACAGGTTACCGACGCTCGTGCCGCGATGGCACTATACAGGCTACATCGAAAGACTTGGGACAAAGGATTTCTTGGCCTGACCCAAAGGATTGATCGAAAATCGTCAAGTGTCCAACCTAATCGCGTTCAAACAGAAGAACCGCTGCAGAGTACTAGCCAACACAACTCTCGCGGATCCAAACGCAACAGGATAGATCATTCTGCAATTTCTGATGAAGATGCCGCAGACAGTACGCTCAACGAGCTTGCCGGAACCCATGGAAAGCGACAAAGCATCTCCGTAAAACAGAAAGGCATTAGCTCGGGTTTATCTGTCGTGGTAAAAACACGTAAAAGTGGTACTGAGGTGAAACAAACGGTCAGCCACGTCCGGGGCCGTAGGAAGAGTGTGGAACATACAGAAAAGTGGTGGGGAACATTGGGGAATTAGGTATTATTTTAATCAAACCACGTACTGATGAAATAGCCCATTCATTTTGAGACTCCGGACGCTTATTTGACCAATCACATGCCTCGGGTTCATCACGGTGATCATGAGCCTAAATTCACCGTCAGCGTTCAAATGGATGAATGACTTGTCACAATGACTGATTGCCTTACATTAAACTGGCGGCGGTTTGTACTGGAATGATTAATATATAGCCGGAAAGTATCTTATTTCTGATTCCCACGCCGGACAACCTTTTTTTTAACAAATGATCAATTGATTGAGCAGCTGGAGCTTTAACCTGGCATGACAATTAAAAACTCCATTTCTCATATATCGCTGCTGACTCAAGTAGCCTCACACACACCCGATCATTAACTTATTCTATGACACACGCCGACAATAGCATGACTACGAACTCCAAAACCCTTGCAAATTCCACGTTACACCACCTCCAGAATTCAAGGATCCGGTGTGAGATACCAGCGGCCGCTCCTCCCGGGAACTGCCATAAGCAGGAATTATTCTGTGTCAATTTTCTCCCCCAAATAGGAAATACTGGTTCGTTTATGATAGAATTCAACTCACCCAGGTTGCGTGGGACTGACTGATTGTGGTTCAAACGCGGTTTTCAAACCATATATAGATACGAAACTCCACGACCAATGATTGGTTAGATTGCAGCTTCAGGTACAGTAGGTTTAACTGAAACCAGATAGAGATCTGTTTGTAAGGAATGACCAAGAGCATCATTGGACACGCTTCATTGGGGGTGAGGTCTTGGTCTTCTTGCATATTCGAGGTGCAAAGTTCCCCCTGTTTTCGACTGACGCACAGCTTGAATTCCATGGTGTATTTCCCTTAAGATCTGTAACCACTCTGATGCCCCTTGCCACGCTGCCAGTGGAATCAAGGAGTAAGTGACATGACTCGTCGAAAGCGAGACACGTTTTTGGAGCCTTAACTAAAGCCTTGCTTTCAGTTCCGGGATGAAAGATGCTGCAGTCTCATCAGAAGACCACTCTGTAACATTCAAGCGAAGATAACGGTAAAGAACGCAAAGCAATTATACTTTATCGTTAAAGTCCATTCGAGTAGATAGTGGCCCCAAAGCCAAGTATTGATTTGAAGTGGGGATCTGTGAAGGGAAGCGAGAAACATGAACTGACTTGAGGCTGATATCAATTAAAGAGAAAAAAAAGAAAAGAATTGTTCTGGGTTAGGAATTCCGTGGAGCTTGTTGATCGAGTGATATCTTAATGTATGCACCTCATTCTCCATGAATGCCGTAGGTAGCAGATACCACTCATGTTTGAGTGACTTCTCCCATAGCGTACTAGGCTGAAATCACGTTAAGCTATGAGAGAATTCAAAAAAAAGTGAGGCACACGGATTTTATGCAGGCTAAAGTCATCAAGGTCCGGAAATTCGATCATAACCGCTCGGATATCAACAAAGCCAGCCGCATGCTGGTGAGGGACATGAGTAGGTTGTGATCGCTTCTGGTAAAAAAATTAAGCCAGTGAGAAGGGAAGCGAGAGAATGAATACCTTTGACTTGGCTTGGTCTGTCCTTGAGGGAATTGAGGGGGTGAGTGCTTCGAAAGTTCACGAGGAACGAGGAGCAGGCCTTAAGGCAGCATTGCCACGTCCAATCAGCATACTTCTATGGAGCTTGCCGAGTTAGATATCCGTGCTTACAACGATGTCTAAGACTCTGAAGCTGAGCATGTTCATAATGGTTTGTCAAAAATACATTGGCAAACGTGCATGGCATCAAATGAATACAAATACTGAAAACACTGATGCATGATGCATGGCGACAACGGCATTAAGTAATCATGGCAAAAAGAGGAACAGTGCAATTACAGTACCGGTTTGCCTTAGACTCGTGGCAAACCGGTACCACGAGTCTAAGAAAATTTGTGTTTGGCAACAATGGCAGGCAACCCTGCAAGTTCGCATGCTGCTGACACTTAAGCTCCTGATCTTATAGCCGATTTGATATCGAAGTAATATATAGAATAGTGTCTAAATTTGGTTGTTTACATTCCAGTAGAACAAGGTAAATTTGCGGCATATATTCTCCATACTTTACTGATAGAGTGTATAAGCTATACCCGGAGTCGTGCCACAACTGAAATGGTGATTTAAAATGTCTCATCCTAATACCGATCACTTCTATAAAACACACCTGCAGTAAGATGTCTCGTACCTGTAAACGATGTCTCGTACCTGCAATCGAATTGGATTTGTGGCTTGATTTCGGCAATTACCATAAGATGTTCCGAGATTGCGTGTCAGGTTATATCGGAAAGACATGACAAAGTTTTGAGATGGTGAAACTTTTTTTCGGGCGAAGAGAGCGCATATGCAAAGTTTTTGAGGTAAGTTTGGCGGTAGGTGTGGCTTATATTCGAGGAACTTTGTGCACCGCTCATCATTGAGATAGCTTGCATGCTTACCTTGCAAATTGCTTCATGGAGAGAACCGGTACTTAAGTTTACTCCTTATTCATGACACTGCCTGCGAAGTCGGATGAGATTCGTGCTCGAGCGTGACACGACGCTTGACAAATTTAAAGTCCTGGACGTCGACGGGCATGGCGCATGGAGGTTTCAAGGTAGCTTGAGCTTAGAAACTCAATGGCGTTCGTCTAGAGCCACCTTGTTTGTCATCTACTGCTTCTCTGCACACTATCCATCTGACTGATAAGATCCTCGAGGTAGTGTTAACACGTCTTCGCAAGCTCATATGCCATCAGAAGTAAGAAGTTTGGTCGTAATATCGCTTCTACTGGTGCGGGGGTTAAGAAACCGTGGGTGTAGCGAAGCACGTGTGATGTTCTTAACATGAAAATCCTCCAAGGACCAGCGGTGTGGAAGAATATATTCCAGAAATAGGTCGAATCTACAGGACCATAAATATACTCAATTACAATACCTCTTGCAGAGACGTTCCTCGGGTTAGTGATATGCCTGGAGAATCAAGAATCAGACAAGAGACTGAGAAGAATGATATTGATATCGAACTGTGGATGCCGCAAGTTTCCTGAAACCTGCAACTGGAATTTGGGGGATTGAAAATTGTTCCCAGTATGGCACCTGGAATGTTTGAATGAAAGTGATTTCGGGACACAAACATATGGTGTCATAAGCACCATACTGAAAGCCTCATGCTATCGTCATAAGTCATGAGGGTTTAGTACAATGGGATTGATAACCCAGAATGGACAGTTTCATTGGTTGCAGTGTAATTGTCCAATTCAAAGACAATAAATATATGGAGTTTGGTACATCCGACTCACGCAAGCGTTATGACATCTGCGTCTTCGAACATCGCTTGCATAGTTTGCTCGAACAGACTTCGCTGCTTTGGCGAGCAACTCTGTGAAGAATAAGGAGCATGAGCTGTCAAGTGGAACATCCGGATTACCGCCGCTGGGAAACGTTCGAGCTGGAGGTCGCGGACACTATCGCCGGAGCTATACTAATAGTAGGTTCGGCTCGAAGGCCAGAGTCTGTCTCGTGTACACTGCCCTCTCCTCTAGATCAGGCAATGTGCTTTTATCAGTTTCTTTGGAAACACTGGCGATGAAATGATACTTGCCGGGCAGTGCAGAGCCGCTTCAGTCGAAAGGCACACCGGAAGTGGACATGACGATGAACAATGGGAGTTGCCGGGGCGTTACGTTTGCATCGTGTCTTCGGAAGTAGGAAAATCTGTTTGGCTCTTAGCGTCTCATCGCGAGTGATTTTTGTGATTAAGAAGTCGGCTGTAGAGTCGCAGTAAGCCTCATGTCGAGCGTGTCTCCACATGTAAAGTAAGCGAGATATTGCCGTGTCGTACGCGAAGCCATGAAGGCTGAATAAATAAATAAATAAAGAGAAAATAGACTGATAGTCTGAGTACATAAAGTCCTAAAAAGTCCGACCATTAATATTAATTCTCCGCACGTAAGTGAAAATTTACTCTCAACTACCAGTTGCCTCAGGTATCCTCACGTCGTTCAAAGCAAGAAAGCACCCCTTCTGCATTAGAACATAGCTAGAACTGTAAGTCCATCGTTTTTCCAATTTCCGATTCGGCAACGTGCCTACCCTCGGTAGACGTTGCCCGTTTACCTTTCCCGTCCCTTACGTGCTTCGTGTACGGCAACGGTTTTTTTCCCATTTTTTTGTTTGGCTCTACAAGGAGTTTCCAAGGCTAATCACCAACAAAAGAAGCCAACTCTCACATAAAATAATATTATTGTGACTTCTATCGTTTTGCGCATCCAAGAGACAGGTGCCGACGCGTCTATCGCCTGTTTTTTTTTGGGTGTCGACCCTTATTGACTTGCTCTATTCAGTTTCAGACGAGAATAAAGCGTAGCATTGCTCCGTGCATGTACTCTAATCAGCTCAGTAGCTCCCATAATCGTCACCGCGGAAACAAGCACTCTAGTCCTTCACCCATACCTCTCTGAGTCTATACCATGGCACCCGTAGCAACTCAACCTGTATACACCCCTACCTCCGGGTTCAACACCCCTGACTCACAGCTCGATGGTCCAGTGCAGCCAGCTCCTATCCATCCCACCGCCGCCCGAAGACCATATTCTATCGTCGTTCATTCTGACAAGACAACGTATTCAGACAACTTCATCACGTCCAAGTACGAAAACCGTGGTGCCGATGTGGTTACCTCCGCCGAGGGCGAAGTTACCATCGTCCCAACCTCGCAGTGTTATGAATTCAGGACTGCCAAACAAGTTCAAAAGACTGGGTATGCATCTATTCTGTAACAATATTGTTTACGTTGCTGACTATCAGATCATTCTATTAGTTTAATGATGGTCGGGCTTGGGGGCAATAATGGCTCTACTCTCTGCGCCACTATCCTCGCTAACCGTCACAACATCACTTGGCACACCAAGTCTGGTGTCCAGCAACCCAACTATATCGGCTCTCTTCTTCGTGCATCCACTGTTCGCCTCGGTTCAGATCCCGTTACGGGAAAGGATGTTTATGTTCCAATCTCTGACGTTCTTCCAATGGTTCACCCTAGCGATTTGGTCCTAGGTGGGTGGGACATATCCGGTATGTCAATGGACAAAGCAATGGCGAGAGCCCAAGTCCTCGATTGGGATCTTCAACGTCAGGTTGCGCCGCTCATGGCTCTTATCGGGACACCTTTGCCCTCCATCTATTACCCGTCCTTCATCGCTGCCAACCAGTCCGCTCGCGCGGACAATGTAATTCCAGGAAAAGACAAACAAAGGCACCTCGAACAGATCCGCGCCGACATTCGCAACTTCAAGGCCCAGAACGAACTCGATCGCGTCATCGTCTTTTGGACGGCAAACACCGAGCGCTACAGCGACCTAATCACGGGCGTTAACGACACCGCCGCTAATCTGCTTAATGCCATTAAGTCTAGCCACGAAGAGGTGTCTCCTTCGACGGTCTTTGCCGTCGCTGCCATACTCGAGGATGCGCCGTTCATTAACGGTGCCCCACAGAATACGTTTGTTCCTGGTGTTATTAACCTCGCCGAGAAGCATCATTCGTTCATCGGGGGAGACGACCTGAAGTCAGGTCAGACAAAGCTCAAGAGCGTCCTGGCAGAGTTCCTCGTGAATGCTGGCATTAAACCACTCAGCATTGCGTCCTACAACCATCTGGGGAACAACGATGGACACAATCTTTCTGCTGAGGCGCAATTTAAGAGCAAGGAAATCAGCAAGAGTAGCGTCGTGGACGATATGGTCGAGAGCAATAACCTGTTGTACAAGATGGCTAAGCAGCTCAACATTGGGGAGACAGCAAAGAAGTCTAACGGAAAGGGAGAACATCCAGATCACGTTGTCGTCATCAAATACGTACCTGCCGTTGGGGACTCGAAGCGCGCGATTGACGAGTATTATTCCGAAATCTTAATGGGTGGCAGATCCACGATCAACATTTTCAATGAATGCGAGGTTTGTCCTTTGTTGTCTATACCGAAAATTTGCTCACGAAATTTTCAGGATTCTCTTCTTGCTACGCCGCTTATTCTGGATCTGACGGTTTTGGCCGAACTTCTTACTCGTGTGCAGTACCGCAACATTTCTGGGGGTGCTTCTCCTCCATTTAGCCCACTATACTCGGTCCTTTCGCTTCTCTCGTACATGCTTAAGGCGCCACTCGTGAAGCCAGGTGTGTTCATTCTACACTAGCACTGTCTTATATTTCTCACCTCCATCGCCATAGGGACGGACGTGGTCAATAGTCTTAACAGGCAGCGCAACGGCCTGGAGCAATTCTTGAAGGCATGTATTGGTCTCGATGCCCATGGGGACATCCTGTTAGACACCAGAATCTGGTGAAAGTCAACGTCGCGTACGCTACCGGCGTTAATAATAATGGACAATAGATATATTAGTCATCATTAGGACAAGTCGGTAGTTGAACGGTGATAATTTGGTACTTGTTGGTACTTGTATGTACAGGGCCCAATCTTATCTTACTGTAAGCGTTTGTCAAACACCTCGTGGCCCGGCAATAATTGCCGATAGCAAAAAGGCGTGCCATCAGTGACGCTGTTTTCTCCATGTGTTCCTCAGAAGAGGACCTTACAGTGACTTTCCACCCGCCTCTTTACCTTCAACGCCAAAGATGGGTTCTAGACATTTTGCGACGTGAAAATGTACAATCTGTATGTACACCAAACTTAAATTCAAACTGTTCTAAAAGTGACTACAGGTTTTGGACATTGGTTGCGGCGAAGGTTCTCTACTACATTGTCTCATCGAACCGTCTTACACGTGTCCTCCGACAACGTCTCTTTCTCCCACGTCTCCCTTCGTGTCAGGTATTCCGGGTCATCAAGCCGATCTATATCTGCATACCATACATGGACTTGACCCATTTGGACCAAACCTTGAGCTTGTAATCCAGGGCACTGCGCCCCCTCAAGATACTCCTCCATTTACTGGGTATGAACGCTGGTCACGGAGAAATGCCCGTTGGATGCGGTTGGAAGTGAACATCTGGGAGGGTGGATTTGAAGCTATTAACGATGCTTTTGGAGGAGACAAAATCGACGTGTTCGTAGCGGCAGAAGTGTAAGTCTGGAACATGTCGTAAGATCATGCTTGCGGTTAACATGAGTTCATAGCATTGAGCACCTCACGCCAGAATTACTTTCCTTGTTTGCACCAATCCTCCTTGGACACTATCGACCTCGCCTGCTTCTTCTGACCACTCCCAATTACACTTACAACCAACGATTCACCCCGCTCGGCTTACATTCACGTACAGGATACCCTGACCCTACAGGAAGAACTGATCGTGTATTTCGGTATGTCCGTCTTTTGAGTGAGAGAGCTTGACTCCTGCAAGAAAAACAGTCATTCCGACCACAAGTTTGAATGGACAACTGAAGAATGGACCAAATATTGTACCGACTCTGCTGCAAAATTTGGGTACTCAGTTGAGATAAGTGGTGTTGGACTCGCGGTTGAGCCTGATCCATGGCACAGAGAGAACAGTTTGGGCTTCGCCAGCCAGGTCGCATTGTTCCGAAGGCTCGATGCTTGTGCGCCTCAGCCTGTTACAGATCTTATCAACTTGGCTTCTACTCCAGAAATTATTCTTCGCGCGAAACATATCCATGAACCTCATCCACTGCCACTCGATCAGCTTGCTTTACCCCCAAATCTGGATGAAGTCCGCGATGCTGTCAAGGAGGCAATGATTGCCAATAGAAGTGGAACTCTGACTTTCAATGACTTATGGAAACATGGGGAGATAAGCTTGAAGTGCAAGGGTGATATAGGAGCACTAGTCCGAGCCTTTGAACGAACAAACTATGATACTGACACTTGGGTTATGGAAGATGAAGAGGAAGCATGGGAGACAAAAGTTACATGGAAGAGTTATAGTATGTCAGAAGTAGTTTTCACTTGCTTCATTGCGTATTAACAAGGGGCTGCTAGTCGCAAGCGTAGATGCAGGACTGCCATATTTCGATGTAGACGTGATACCAGTGAGTGAGGAAGTGGAAGTCATAGAAGACTCCCTTCCTATGACTTGGTCTTCATCAGAGAACGCTAGTGAAGAAGAACAAATGGCTGACTCAGGAATTCTCCTTTGGGGTCGGGAATCTTGGGGAAAGGAGGTTAATTGGGGGTGGCATGATGATAAAGAGGAGGCATGCGATACCTCTTGCGAGAGCCCGTGGTCTGGTACTTGTCCAGTTAATGATGACACCTGAAGTTCTGTACTCGAAATTGACAATAGAAATGGTCCGGATGGTCTATCTGAAAAATTAAATAGGGAACAGGTCAATTCCTGTTATGTCTTAGAGTATTCTACATTAATCTTGATCCCAAACTTTAGCAAGAGTATAGGGAAATAGAGTTAAAAAAACCACCTTAAAACGTAGTCGAGATCCATGTCCTAATATCAACTTTCCACCGGAAATATCGGCTCTGCATGTCCTCTTAGGTCTACAGCTGCTGCTGAAATTACAGCGAACTCACCGATCAAGGGATGCAACTGAGCTAGGTACGTGATAGCCCACATCATATAACAGCATGTGAGCGTTAGCAGAAGACTTGTCCGTATAAGCCTGGAGAAACTTTGGGTGGTTGCTTGAAGCATTGAGGCGAATGAATATAACGTACGTTTGCTGAGAGCCTTTGGGAGTCATAATCCATGCGCCAAACATTGCTCCCAAGTAAATGATGAATAGAAAGAATACTGGTAAAAACGATGCCATGGTGCAAGTCCTCTGTGAAATGAAGTACACGTGCTTCTGACCTCTTGCGTGACCTCTCGTGACATGTGTAGCACATATATACTTAAGAACATAATACTAAACAAGAACAGTGCATCTAAAAACCGCTCGATTGTGATATTCACAAGAAAGATATTTCCGCAAACAGTGTATCAAAGCCTATAAGAGAGAAAGAAAAAAGACACCTGATCTGCTCTAGACTACTCTAATTAGTTCAGACGTACTATCATCCCACATGCTCATGGATAACATCAAATTCTAGATCTCGTTTTAGAGCCTGTTTCCCCTTTTCTGTGCCGTTCACAAGTAGAGCACCTTGAGGGTCGGTATGAGAGTTGCCGTTGGGGATCTTATGACCATTGGGCAGGTCTTCCAACGGTTTCTCAACTTCGTAAGAAGGATTCAAGCGTCCAATTTCACGGACAAACGAGGTACCCCAGAACGCCGCAGAATATTTGTTGACGTACTGCAGGAAGGGCTCCGCATTGAAGCGGAATAATAATTAGATGATGCGACTTACTTTGAATAACTTTCGTTGATTTTCTTTTCTAGTCTCGGCGTCCATAGTGACAGCCTCGTGAATTGCGTCGGCGAGTTGTTGAGAGTCCCATGGATTGACGATAATGCTACCGTTGAGAGACTGCGCGGCACCAGCAAACTCGGAAAGTATCATTGCACCATTGCGTTTTTGCTGACATGCAATATACTCGTACGATACCTTGCTCGTACGTACTGAGTAACGATCTAACGCCATTCCGACATAAAACTCACGAGATTCATTCCATCCCTCGTGCTTGAGACTAGACAGACATCGCTGACAGCATATAGGGCGCATAGTTCATCGAACGGAAGGCTTTTGTGCATGAAGTGTATTGGCATAAATTCGACTGTGCCAAAGCGACCATTGATTCGGCCGACAAGCTCGTTCACTGTAGATCGCAAGTTTTGGTATTCTTCTACATCTTGCCTCGAGGGGACCGCAAGCTGACATAACACAACCTCAATTACATTGAAACCAAAATATTAGTGTTTCGCATAGAGATAGCAGAGATGCAGATTCACCTTTCCAATCCATTCTGGATGCTGACTTAAAAATAACTCTAGAGCGTGTAGCTTTTGTGGGACGCCTTTAATATAATCTAGACGATCAACTCCAACCATAATAGTGACTCCGCGAAAACGTTGTTCGAGGGCAGCAATACGGTCTTTCACAGAAGGTTTCTCTAGATTCTGAGAAGAGGAGGGATCAACACACTGCAAATCGTCATATAAACAAGTCTCACGTCCAAGAACGATTGCGGGTCGATACCTATGGGGAATGTTCCAACATGTGCATACCGACCAGCAAATTCGACACCGTTGGGCATCGTGGGTAGTCCAAGAATACGTGTACATGAAGACAGAAAATGACGAGCATAGTCGTAGGTGTGGAAACCGATGAGGTCACAATACAGAATTCCGAGCAGAATTTCTCTTCGGACAGGGAGGATTCTGAGGATGAATCCCAGTGAATACTTGCATATATGCTGGGAACAAGTCCCTCACCGGTAAATCTCGCTACTGGGAAACGGTGTGTGAAGGAAAAAGCCAATCTTGATGTTCGAGACAGTGGGGGCACTCGAAACTTCCTCATCAAAAACACCTTCTTTGATCTGATCTAGTTCTTTCTGACTAAAGTCGCACATCTGGCGTCCGTCTATCAAGCCTCGTAATAGCATGGGAAGAAGCATCAAATGATAGTCTTGCACCCACACCGTGTCTCCCTCGCGTAATTGGGAGCGGATGACTTCGGCAAAACGCGTATTGGCCACGCGATAGGCTAGCCAGTTCTCTTGATCAAAATTCATCTCTCCAGGATGGTAGTGGAAGAGTGGCCATAGGATGGAGTTTGAAAAACCGTTGTAATGTCGTTCGGCCACTTCATCCGTCAGGTATACAGCCTGACACGAGTACTCTTCCATGAGTCGTTTATCGACAAGGGATCTGTCTCTTTCAGGGATGAAGAAGCCAGGCCAACCGATCCAGGTGAATGACATGGATTTTTTGCATCCAGACAGTGCGGAGACAAGACCGCCAGATGACATTTTGAAATGGTAATCGCCGTTTGCATCTTTTGAGATAGTTACAGGAAGACGGTTAGAGACCACGATGAGGCGTCGAGTGTCTCCAAAGTCCATAGGGGGATCGATGGGTGACGACGAAGTGGTCATGAATGCAGCTTTTAAAGTTGGGTTTGGGTTAATCGGCCGCAAACAAAAAAAAAAGACAAAAGGAATATTCGGCTAGAAGAGTGGATAGAATTGATCTAGAAAGGCTGGAAGAGGTCAAATTAAGAGAAAACGTGCGTGGTAGTGCCAACCTCCTGGTGGGCTTGATATGGGAGCCAATTACAATTCTCGCGGTCGCCTCGCTATAGGAAGTATGGTACTTTTATGGTATACTTTAGTCGTTTCCGTTACTCGTTGGGGCCGCTATGAGGCCAGAGCGTCGTTCCGTGCGTCAGGTAAGACAGGAGCGTCATAGTTGACGGGCGGGAGATTCCGGGCGGAGTAAGAAAGAGCAGCTTCGGACGGAAAACCTCCCAAGTCGGCGATCCACTTCTGTTCCTTCAGCCTCACCTTTGAGTCCCTGTACTTTGAACAATTTCTTGACGAGATTTAGGCAGAAGATGCATATTCCTTACCGTCACTCCCAGTACCCGACATCGTGATTCGTGACGCCCAGGACCGATCCAGTCCATTGCTCCTGCTTCGTGACTTCGAACCTCGTAGTTACTTCGTATAAACCTCAATACCATACTCATGACGTCATCTCATCATGGCGGGTAATCAACTATCACATCCTGATCCGCTCGCGTTACCCGCGCCATTCGTCAATTTGCTGGAATTTTCGAATCTGATGGCCCTTGCAGCCTGTATCGATGGCTCTTTACCCACATCTTCTCCGGACGGTGGAATATGGTAGTTAGGGACTCCTGATGAGGTTCGTCTATGATTGTAGATAAGAAATTATGCCATGCCACGTCGACAGCTTGGACGCTTCGAACCTATGTTATGTGCACCTGATAAACTTCTGTGATAATGATTGGACTTCCTGTAGCACTGGAGGCGCAGGGTTTTCCCATAAAGAAAACCCTGGAGAAAATTGAGCACAGTGGTTGATATGTTCCCAGAAACTAATTTTTTCTGAGTGTTCATGGACTTTTCCCCAAGATATCAGGGACAACTATGAATTAAATTTTATGTTTGCTCATATTGTCCTGGTCCAGAAAGTTGTGATACAATTCAACCATACTCAAAGATCTTTTTTTGAAGATTTATAACTCTGCCATACCTCCCTGTTAAACCTTGAAAACAGTCTGCTTGGCATATATTTGCACACATTGTTAAGTCTGAAGTTGGAGACGTCTTGTCCAGGGTGTTCCAGAGTGGTTGAACTATTATTTCAAGCCAGGGTATGGAGTTGAAAGGACTTGGCTTCAACTTATGTGTTGTGGTTGTGTCCTTGAGTTTATGGAGTTGTTGGAGTGGAGTTTGCAGAGTGAGAACAGAGATAATGAAGGGAAGACTAAATTGATATTTGAACTAGAGAACTAGCTACAAATACATGGAGGTTTAAATACATTCAGAGCATGGGATTAATATGAAGCAGGGTCATCCAAATGCAGAGGAGATACTATACTAGGATACAGGGTTGCTAAATGAGAGATGGGGTCATGTGGAACTATAGAACATGCTAGAAAATGACATAGAAGATAATAGAAGGGATGACATGGAGGTCTGCATATCGAATTGAAGACATGGTGGGGATGACAGGGATAGAGTACAGATTGTGCAGAGGTCACATGGAGGGTATCCGTGGTGCAGAGTACAATGGAGGAGGGGTGAGATCGTTCTGGAGGGGTGCGGAAATGAATGATAAATGGGCACTAAGGGCAGAGATATGTCAGAGGGGATCTGGGATCTAACACACATCTGAGATTTTGAATTATTTGACAAGCCCTATTATGATCATAATTATGTCAGGGGATAGCTGATTTCCAGCTCCAGTTCAACTCCAGCAAAGTCTGTACATATATCTGCAAACTCCACAAATTCTAGAGGTTATATCCATAATTCAGGGACTCCCAAGCCTCATGTACATCACTGTACTAACCTCCAGATATAACTCTGCACACAACCCAACACTGAGATGCAATCCCAGAGATGGAGTCTCAGCCTCCAACTAAAGGTGCTAGATTGACAATGCCATATATCTAGAGTCATTTGCATACCTTCAGGCTGTTAGATCTCGCCTCGTGAGATCCCCGTCCACTTAGTC
>QFEC01001510.1:28902-44263 GCA_003316585.1 Gomphus bonarii | reverse complement strand
CTGATCATATGATGGTCATATGATTGATACCTAGTAGCGCACATTGTAGCAATACGTGCATTCTGATCAATTTAGAGACGCAGACTTGGTTATTATAGCGAACTTGTTGATTGACGAAATTACGTTATCGTGAGTCATGGTGAGGGGGCCAATGGATCTGTGGGCATTTTGATATAAAATCTATCTGAGTTTTCCCAAGGTTCCTCCTTCAACTTCTGATGATGGATTGTTTAAGGGAGATTATCTATTGGCTATTTGACAATGACCGATATGCGACTCAACCACTTCTTTGAAGGAACTTCTAATAAAGAAGACTCCGTGCGTAGAAAAGACCCCCTAAAGACCATCGGCACGAGCCTTATATGCGTGATTCAAGGAATAGTCCCCACATGTTCATCCACATGAACTATTTTTCTCCTCATTTGCATGATAGTCCGCCTTGCACACCGCAATCCGCAGGCTCAGGCAGCTAGAAGGAGCAGAGTAATTTGAGTTCCGAAGGTTAAATGACAGGGTCTTCGAGCCACAAAACTCACGGTTATTATATTGCAGGACAACCCGCCGGGTGAGCCACATCCTTTAGGCTAAGGAGGGCAAAGGATATTGAATTCGGAGGCAACATTCGACGGTTGAACCATAAAACTTACGAATATACTCCCTGCATGTTCGGAGGAGCGGATTGCAACATCTTTCAGCAGGATTAGAGAGGGCGACATATATCATTGTGGAGAGCTACATACCACCCACAGGGATGGCTGAGGTCAAGGGGGTGCAATACGCCAAAACTGCGATGAACAACGCAGACAGAGTGAATGAAGTAGGACGCATTTTAGTAGTGAAAGTGTAGTCCAGAGAGAGATCGACTTGTTGGTCAAAGGGCAACGAACATTTCTAGGAGCCTTTTATACCCGTACGAAACACTGAAAATATCCTCAGCTGACATGCATGTTTTCGGTAACAATCGCTGCCATATCTAATCGGCAGCAACTGTGCATCTTTACTTGGCAGGACTTTGAATCGCAGATTTGTGGTTTGTTTATTGTTTGGTATTACTGTGATTCGTATTCGTTGAGAAAAACTTCGTGATATTACGTATCCAAAAAAATTAAGTCCGAGGAGATGAATCAGTCTTCAAAGGGAAAATGAAATTATTCAAAGGATGAGCTTTTCAGAAAAAAATATAATTCTCACAAAAACCTAACGACTAATGTTGCTCCATTCCAATCACCGGTAAAGCTTGAGACACCTGGGCTCTTAAAACTGAACGACATGTGCAGGGCATCTTGGAGGAAACTTATGCTTTCAAACTGTTGTGTCCCTCATTGGACAATCGGCTCTATATGAGTGTAGAACAAAATGTTGTGATATCTAGCATGTTAAGATTAAGATGATCAAAAGAGCTAATTTCGAGTATGAAAACGTACCGCATAAGGTACGTCTGGGAACAACATATGCGGTGGGTCCATTCCTAGAACTGCTGACGAAGGGGTGATGCGCCGATACATTTCGGCGATATGTACGAGCGGTGTGTCTCATCCGCCGAGAACAAATGTCCAAGGTTAACAGTGAGAATGTAATTAGATTTCCGCTAATAATTCCAGTGGATGTAAGGTACGCTAGAATATCGGGGAAGTGTAATAATGAATTAGGGCATCGGTTAAGAGTTGACATGTGACACAACAAAAACGAACTTACAAAATGTTAAGGGTTTATAAAGGACCTCGAACAGTTGGGTGAACTTCGTTAAGAAAATGAGCCGAAGGCCAATGGCGTAGTGCAGAATATGCGGCGCAAGCTCAACAGCTCTTAAGAAAGGTCAAAGAAATTACTGTAAAATAATCCAGGGCGAACGTAAAGGAATCGGTTCCAGCAAAAGAGGATCTCCCGGACTCACATGCTGAAAAATATCAGAAGATGCCTAAAGTGACACTATGACATCTTGGAAGATGGAATTTCATAGAAGTCAGCCAATCCTGCCCAATTCTAAAATTATTTTGAAACTCCGTTAGCACAGCACCCCCCTCGCAGCCTGATTGCTTTTCATAAAATTCCTGTAAGACGAAACTCGACATGCGATTATGCGCTATCATGCGCAACGACGGCACATCATGCACTCGGTATGCACATTATGTTAAGCAGACAATGACTGAAATAAAATTTCTCGTCTGTCGTCTGAATGGTGGTAGATTGACGTCCTGTGTTACCAACTCTTCGTCCTCTCCTTCCTCCTTTCCCCGTCTCTATTGCAGCTCATTGCTCGTTCGTCATCTCAATTCCAGTTCTCTCGTCCAAGAGAGTTGGATGCGCACAGAAGCCTCAAGTTCTGGATCTTCATTATTTGTTGTGCCAACACAGGAAGTGTGCTCAACCACATCACCTATCGTCCATCGGATGCGGGAAACCGGAGGGGACTCGTGTTGGACTTCATCGGAATGGGTACGTCTGCTACAGCGTTCATATTCAAGTTTCCGTAAGTGCCTATTAACGAGGTTACGCGCGGCATTCATTGACTTAGCGAACCCGCCGTCGAAGATCCAACTCTTAATACTTGATCTTCTCATCATTTTTCTGCAACTTCTTTTGCTATGTATTGCATACGAAACCTCCCTGTCCCTTGCTCTGCCGTCAGAAACCCTGGATCCATTGTCACCCACTGGCGACTCCTCTGCCGGTATATCTCTCTTATCTATAATGATTGACGCATGCCGCTAAGGCGTGTGTTGGATAATAGCCTTAGACGACGGTATTCCATTACCTCTTAAACAAAATGGGAGTGTACCGGTGCTGCATTTACGTCTCCGCTCTACCATCCGGCGTATCCTCGACCCTCCACCAGTAACCCCATCCTCTTCCGACCTTCCTATGCCAAATACAACACCGTATATATTCCCCTCTGCCGGATTTCCTATTCAGATTGCATTCCGGACAAGAGGAAGACTGCCAACGCGCAGAGACGCGACGGACAACGAAACCGAGGGAGGTGATCGTGGAAACAGAAGTGTACCCGGCGGTTTAGATGTCGGGTGATGAGATAATCACCATTTACGTTTCATCTGGAACACATATTAATGTATACAAATGCTTCCAAAGTTTTAAAAGGGACATACTGCTGTTTGAAGGCAGGTTTTAAACTGTGCAAATTCAGCAGCACACATGTCTTTTCGAGCATCGCTGTACGATGCTAAAATGCATTGACCATAAATTTTTGCTGAAGAAGCGCAGGTCACTGTAGCTGCTGTGGCCAGTCGTCGAATAGGAGACGTTTTGGAAGTAGAGGCGGGAAGGGACATGGCGTGTCACCAATAAGGATCTGTTTTAAAGTCCGATTCGCTTAGATCGCATCCCGATATGGATACCCATCGGTTATACACTATTTTCTCATACCACCACCATTAACGGTCCTTAGCGGTCATGTCGCAAAGATCCCATATCCTACGAGAAGCGTGATGCTGAACTTGCGACTAGGATGAGGCGACTGGCGGATAACACAACCCATAGCTGCACAGGAGTGCAAGAGTGCAAGGGGTGGGGACAGAGGCATATCACGCTGCCAACGGAGACAGACCAACATGACATGATGGAACGAAACGATGCCCGCGTTTCCCGGGAGGAAAGGAGGTTGTGTGAATGAGGGTTGCTGACGATGTGAGTGTTGGATGTGTGAACGGACGGTGCGCGTGATGATGATGCGCTGACGGAATGAGACGCGCGCGAGGGAGAAGGAGAGGGGATGGTGCAGGTGTGGATGACGCGGACCAAGACGGCGCGCGCCCGGGGACGCAGACCGGGGGGGATAGCTGCGGCGACCACACGGGCGCGCGAGAGCGTTAGACGTGTGGCGACAATATGCATGTCGCATGTGAGGTAGGGACTTGCAGCAACGACATGCACAGAAACGCGTGATGCACATGACCTGTTGTGCAACGCATTTACCCCCCTTTCTAATTCTATATACAAATTCATACAACTAAGTGAAATTGAAGGTAAGAATTTTTAACGCCGCAGCTATCGAATTTGTATAAGTTGAAGTCAAATTCAAGACATAGACTAGTGTTGAGCATTCTTTATAGTTATCTCAAGTCTAAATGACTTAGGGAGCTTCTTGTTTGGAGGTTTTCTGACTACAAGTTGATACTCCATAACTTCGTATACAAACCTAAGGTACCGCAGAGCCCAACTCCAACGGATAGAGGAACAGAACTACACAGAGAGGCCGTCAAAGAGAGGGGTACGATGGCAAACTAATACATATAGATACAATAGGCCCTTCCTCCCCTTCATTTCTGAGGTGACAACGTGGCACCCCGAGAGAAAGAAAGAACGCATTCTCACACCCGAATTTTTTTTCAAAGTGAGGGGCAGGCCTGGGACAATGATAGAAATGGAAAGGAAGATAGTCCGCGCGCACAAGATAAACCGGCGTCTGATGGTTACATAACATACTCTTGAGGGGCGAACTGAAATCGGGACATGGTAAATCATATGTCGTCACCGAGTCAATATATATCATACATCTAGAAGATCAAGATGCGCCACCGATCGAAGGCCCAGGAATTCAATATCACTAGTACCATGCTAGATCTCGAAGATGGCATTCCTTCTTTCTTGTTTTAGTCGAGATAAGCCAACATCATATCTAGAACTTGATGCTAAAACTAAAGCCAACATGGTCACTGGTCTCCTGGATAATGCTCTCGTTCACTGGGGATGTTCTCCAAGTTCCCTTCTCGGCTCAGTTCCCTCTCGGCCCACTTAATCCTCAGGTCCATCCTACTTAACGAAGCATTGCCAACTCCCTGAAGCCTATTTCAAGTCCGAGGAGTCGGCAGTGAACCTATTTTCCTATTCCCTTACAGTACTGCCCAGGCTCGAAAAAAAAAAATCGACACTTTGCTGGAATCAGAATATGACAAACTTCACTCATTTCGGAAAGCTCGGATCTCCCAGTAATAATAAAATTTATTCGTGGAACGTCGGTTTTCTTTTTACCTAAATTACCGAGCCCTCAACTCCTGGGGCGAGCCGAGCTATCTTCATCTAATGGAATCGCTAGGTAACCTCGACTACGGTCCCCGATCCAAATCCCCAAACCACCCAAACCAATAAAAACTGTGTATCTGGTGGTAGCTCCACCCTCCTGATCCCGCACGCTTTTTTTTTTTTGGTTCCTGTGCTCTCAGTGTGAGCATCTCTCTCACGCTCTCACTCCCCTGCTCGACGTACACACCGGGTTTGGTTTCGTGTCAAAAAATGGCTTTACGGCCCGACATTTCAGCCTTTGTCCAAGCTGGACTAGAACGCAAATTTGAAGGTGCGTCATCGTGTTTTAAATCGTCTCGGGGAACTAATCCTTTCGTGTTTCGTATGTGTATATCCACAGTGGCTGCGGCGGTTATTGTAGTGTTTGAGTATGGTGAGGATAGTGCTCGCCCGGGCCTTGGTCCACGGTGTTACTTGGCTGAGAAACTCTCTTCAGTCATTCAGTTCGGGAACGAGGTAAATTAACGTTCGTTCCGGTAATGCTCTAATGCAGCAGCACTGACTACGGTCCCAAATCCCGCTAGGTCAACTACTATTGGGTAATTGGGAGTTTCCATTCTATACATTCCGTCTTCCACGAGTGATTCAACCATATTTATTTATAAAATCAGAAAAAACCATGGTCCTTGGCGAAATACTTCTTCTTATGGGTGCGTGAACGTTGTTGTCTTACAGACCGATCCCTTCCGGAACCAGCTAACGCATTGTTTCATTCGTGACTTCAATGATCGTGAACAGGCGCGGTATTACAGTATGGGGTACAACATGTTAGTGATTTTTAGTATATGACCCTTTGAGTGTGTGTTGAATACATCTATACTAGCGGCAATGCAATCGGTA
The DNA here is from genome assembly GCA_003316585.1 of Gomphus bonarii. NCBI lineage: Eukaryota > Fungi > Basidiomycota > Agaricomycetes > Gomphales > Gomphaceae > Gomphus > Gomphus bonarii. The sequence continues at coordinate 38,383 of QFEC01001510.1, read as the reverse complement.
TGCTTGATTCTCTTTCCTGTTCTGCAGTTCTCACGTAATTGAAGTGTTTATTCAACAGAGTACAGACCCTAGAGTGAGTCTGTCCCTTTTTAGTGCTTACTCTGATTTAAAACGAGCTTTTCTTAGATGTGTGTCTACCATACTTTTCCACTCTACCATTAACAATCATTGGACTGATTCTTTCATCATTTTTCCTTGTAGATGTAAGGAAATTTTTGCTCATCCATGATCTCTCTCCAATTTCTTACTTCAACAGGTGATCGATTCTTCCGCTGGAAAAATGGAGGCGCATGCCTGCAAAACATCTCGACACACAGTCAGAATACATGTCAACTTTTTTGTCTCCACATTATAACGACACTTTTGCATCCAGTTGTCCTTGAACTCCGACTGTATACTATGTACGGAGGCAGTAGAAAAATCATCGCCTTGTTTGTGGCAATGGACCTCTGTGAGATTGCAGTCATGGGTATAATTTTTGGGTTTCCGTTCCCAGGACTCGGTGAGAGATAAATAATTAAAACTTTTTCTTCTCATTCATCACTTTTAATATTACTTCCCGATTGACAAACTACCAAATATATATACCAGCCACCAACAACCCCTCCCCTGGACTATTTATTTGCGCTGATGGAGGCCCCTTGGACGGCCATCATTGGATTCCCTATTATCCGGCATTACACATGGTCAGTGAATCTATATTCCTGTCCCTTGCGGTTTTCAAGGCCTGGTCACAGCAGCAAACGGGGGGCATGGGGAAGGTCATGATGTCACTCACGAAGGAGTCGGCAATGTATTTCATAATGTGCGTAATTTCCTCCCCGTAATTTCCTCCTCGCAATTGTGTTGGTCCTGACAGCATGTCATTTGTAGTATCGTGTGGGTTTACACGATTAATCAAGTCTTATGGATCCTTAACCGGGTAAGTGAGAGATTGCGGTTCGACAAGGTTCCCCTTCTTCTACTTATGTTCAAATTTGTTTAACAGTCTTTCGTTTGTTTCTTTGCTTTTTCTAGGTGACGTTAAAACGAGCTGGCAACGGGACTCTCGCTAGTCATCCCTGCTGTCCTTTCGCACCGCCTCCTCATCTCAGTGCGCAAACACGACCATCCGAATGATTCGGACGATACATACCGTGCTGCAAAGGTGTCGAGTATCAGGTTTGATGTCGTTTCGTCGTCGCATCTAGGTGGAGAGTCGGATCTGCCGGCCACTGACAGTGACACCAAGACTGAGGTTGACGTCTGCAGCAGGAGTCTAGCTGTCTAGCTGTCTAGCTGCAAATGTCAGTTCCCATCAGACTGCGGTATGATCTCTCGCATTTATCGGTGAATACCTGGAAACCATCTATGTATATTATTTGCTTGTATCGCACATTTATTGTCGTTAATAATTGCTATCGAAATGATTGTCAGAATTTCATTTGCTTTATGGAGAAAGCACATGTTCATCGTAAGGGCAATAGTATACAAGACCAGACTATCTCCGGAGTTCGCATTTGTAATCAACTTTGTCACAGAGTCCCGCTGGTCGATTTCTCATCATTAGACATCGCCAACCTTTCCTTCAATGCTTATGCAGTTTTCGAATCATCCGTTTCAATCATCTGCTTATGAACCCTTGATCTGTCTTCTCAGCAGTTTCTGGTGGGTCCCCGGAACGCCTTGATGGCTTTCGGAGAATATGACAGCCACAGCGCAATGTCTTAGGGTATGGTAAACAAAGGAAGGCCGTATAACTTGTATAGGAGAAGGCGGAGTCTTCCCAAGAAGTCCGAGGAACCCAGTGTGCAAAGCGGAGGTATGGAGTAGGGTCGGTTAAAAGTTAGGTCATTTAAACAGAGGCATGACTGGCACCTTTAATGAGTCTATTGGCGCTATTCTGACCTCATGGCAAGGAACTCAGCAATGTGGCATACATTGACTGACAGAGCTATACAAAACCCTTTGGCACAACCAACACAGATTTAATGTTCTGAGAAAGAATATCAACGGTCAATTTGAGTGGCTAGTTTGAGCTGTGGATATTGAATTCATGGACCTAGCGGACACTGGACAGAGGTCCTTTGCGTCCCCTGCGAGAGTCAGTATAGTCGATAAATGCCTCGAAAATCCCAGGGGTAGGTACAATCAGAGCCCTGCCTGTCATTAAAAGAAGCTTAATCCTTCAACCGGCGTGCCTAGTTCATAACTGGCCCGACTGCCCGCGGGAAGTCTTCTGCGCACTGACAAGGACGGGGCTGGCTGAGTGATTCCAATCCAACTTGTTACACTTATAATGCAGCCCGGACCAAAAAACTCACCGTAGAGGAGCAGTAAGCAGGGTAGAGCTGACAGTCTCAGGCTGTGATTTCGGTGAGATCCGACATGCCATCCTCCCCGCCTCACTTGTCAGGATCGTTGGACCGAAACCCCATCTATCGAATGTAATGTACTCAATGGAGCAGATATCGAGATAGTCTAGATTCAGATTCGAAGACATCGAAGTGATTACAGGAAGGGATGCAAGAGATAAGTAACAGCAAGAAATTAATATGGGAGACACGGTGTGGTTCTGCCAGGACACGGAGCAGTGCGAGCCGGCGTTTGCAAAAAGCGATATAGAAAATGGAGGTAAAAAAAAAAAAAATTACAGTGGGCCCACCCAAGTGAGTGGTCGGAGTCCGAACCAACACTTGGGCGTGTGTCCCAGATCAAAGTCCGCGCTACGTATAGGTTCTAGAGCCTACTTATAGCGTTCATGTTTGGACTCTCATATTCTCTCCTCCAATGCTCCACTTCGAGGTAGAGACACCGTTGCCTCCCTCGTCCGGCTCTACGGGCTTCCCTGCCGGCTCTGCGGCTGTTCTCGCTGCTCTTAGCCGGAACGCCTCGGTCATTTCGTCTTCCTCCAGCAGCAGTTCTTCCTCTTCATTACTCCTCACTGCTACCCGTCCAGGCCCGCTCCGCACCTTTTGCTCTCCTTCTAATAGGAGTTCATCAAGTGGATCATCAACACCCACTCGAGCAAGTGCCCCGCTTTATCTCACAAAGGAACTATTTGCCGAAAAAACCGGCAATGTCACCGGCAGAAGGCCTTCCAACAAATCCAGGAGCAATTCCGGCTCAGGACGTTTAGGTCCAGATGATTTTGAATTTGGGGAGGTTCTGGGCGAGGGCTCCTATTCGACGGTCAGGATCGATGCATGGGTCATTAGTTGAATTCACTTATCGACGGTACAGGTTATGGCTGCAATTTATCCTCCCAGTCGAAAGGCGTATGCTATTAAAATTATCGACAAAGCACCTCTAATGCGGAAAAATATGATCAAGATCGCCAACATGGAGAAAAATGTGCTAGTGAGGCTTGCTGGGCATCCTGGTGTTGTGCGAATGCATTGGGCGTTCCAGGATACATGGAGCTGGTGTGAGTTGGTCTCCGACTTCATGGTAGTAATTATTGAACCTTTTTTTTTTTGGTTCAAAAGATTTCGTGCTTGATCTGCTACCGCATGGCGATCTACAAACACGGATATCCCGCCTAGGTTCTCTATCCGTCCCTTGCTCTCGTTGGTATACCGCTCAGATGATCGACACTACGGCTTGGATGCACTCGAAAGGGGTTACACACCGTGATCTGAAACCAGAAAATATTTTGCTGGATGATCACATGCGAATCAAGATTTCAGATTTTGGGAGTGCTAAGATACTTGAGGCCGGAAAAGGAAGTGAGCGCCTTAGCTGAGGAATTCTTGTTCTGTTGTTTAATTTTCCCCATAGATGACAGCTCCAACTCGTGGGTTGGAACCCCTCAATACGTTCCTCCAGAGCTTCTCAACACCAATACCATGCATCCGAGGTGAATACGATTCTTGATATCTCATCATACCTCTTACGATTTACTTAACTGAATATGTGTAGTTCCGATTTTTGGGCCATAGGCTGCATCCTCTACCAGATGATATCCGGGAAATTTCCATTCCAGGGGAGTACCACTTATCTCACATGGATCAAGGTCAAAACCCTCGATTATACCTTTCCGGATGGCTTCAATGATTCTGCACAAGATTTGGTGCTCAAGCTTCTTGTTCGTTCCTCGTTCTATTTTGTTGAGCGTCATTGATTCTATATTTGATGTGTGACTAGGTCCTCGACCATACTGCACGTCTCGGCGCAGGCGAGCCTGGGGCTCCCAATGATTTATTAGCGCTGAGAGCACACCCCTTTTTCAGTTCCTTGTCATGGGATACGCTGTGGACAGATCCGGTGCCCCCCATCGCATCAGGAACCCTGAGACATGAGGCCTCGTCCACCGAGTCCGATCCATGCGATGCAGGGGCGGAAAGCGAGCCATCGGCTGATGTGAGCATTTGTGATGACGGAGATGAAGATTGTGTGGAGCCCCAGACCAAAGACGAGCCAGACATGGTGAAACGTCAAGAGTATAGCTCTTCTGAATCCGACTCGGAGAGAAGGGATCGTAAGGCGATCAGACGTACACTATCTCGCTGGTCACCTGCTGGGACTACTACGCCTTTGGAGCTTCGTGACACCATTTCTTGCGATGACACAAATTCTAGTGACAGCCCCACGGGGGGGCGACTGGGCTGCATCTTGGAGTCCCTTGCCCTCTCAAGTCGCAGTCGGCGACCCTCGACTACCTCAAACTCATCGACCCTGTCTGACCCTGCGCGTTGGATGCCACTTCTCCGGCCATCGGAAACTCCTGTTTTCAATTCCTCCGTGATTAAAGCGACTCGGCGCACGTTTCCGCGGCAACTGCTCCCTTTGACTGGGGGAGCAAAGAAGGGACTGATCATGCAGGGCGGTAAAGTACGGTTGCTAGTTTTGACGAAGACGAGATTATTGTGCATGAAAGAACATGACGGGGAGTTGACCGTCAAGGATGAGATGCTTATTGGGGGTCAGGGTAGTGGTATCGGAGTTGTCACCGGGGTGGAGAAGGGGGACCAGACTTTTGTGGTACGAACGGTGAGGTTATTTAATCTAGTAATAATTACCGTGGCTGACTATCCTTAGATGTCAAAGTCGTACACGTATATCACGGATGATTCTGCACTTGCTGCTCGGTGGGCGAAAGAAATTCGAGAGGCTTTGCCGCCAGGCCCTGGACCAGATATGGAGAAACAGTCTCTTCGTGAACAAACACCATCGTCCTAGTTTTTTTTTTTTCTGTCACTTATTTTTTTCCTTTCTTATTCTTGGGTACCTATAATCTTGCACATATATCTCTCCACGCAATAGGTATTATCTTATATCTTATATCCTATTTCCAATTCAACTCTCCGGTCTAATAGTGCATCATTCACTTGCCTTTTGATATTTGGGTGTTGCGTATATTCGTAATCCATAGTTCGTTCCCAATCTGTATAGACAAAATTTCTTGAAATCCAAAAATTTTCTCCGTCAATCGAATGTGCATTGTTTTTAGTAAAAGATAAAATTTAAAAAAATATGGATGGCAAGGGTTTTAGCCTGGAGGCAGAAGGCTGGCATCTACACCTTCTGAGTCGTCAGTCAGGTTTTCTTCAGCATTTGAGGATATGGGCGTCCGTGGCATGACCATAAGACCTTCAATTGTCAATGATGAACATGGGATATATTACACTCTGAGAATCGGAAGCCCACCTGTTCTTGCGCTTTCGAGCACGCCAAAAGGTTTTACGAGGCTTAAAAATGCCTCAACCCTGCTCGATTTTCCTGTCATCTCCACAATGACGCTGTTCTCGCTCACATCGACGATTTTTGCGCCAAACTGGGATGCAAGCGTCGAAATGGACTGGAGATGTTGATGTTTGTGGCGCAGCGCTTCCGAGGGGGAAATCGTGGCTTGCTCGGAGCCGCTGGCGGGTGCGTGTATGGGCTCTCCGGAATGTTCAAATGATTGGGCCAGCGCGATCTCGCGGTCGAGTTTGGACTGGTGCTCGCTGTCCTGTGTCGGTGGCCGCTTGTGTCCAGGAGCGTCGTGCCATCGTTCTCTGCGCGGAGAATGAGATGGTCCACCGACAAGTTGGTCCTCGAGGTATTCTGGACCAAGAATAGAGACCTTGACGAGAAGCAGTTCGCGCAGGATTAGGCGTGTATCGGTGTAGTCCAGCACGGCCCAAACGGGAACCTTTGCAGCCAGAGGATGAATATACGTACCCGACGCAAATCAAAAAAAAAAAAAAAAAGTACGACGACACAACACGCACAAGATCCTCGAGCTGCCTTCTGGCCTGCTCCACAACGCCATCTTGGCCGCTAAGTGCGATGCACATCCGACTGAGATCCTTAATTTCGGTCTGGCACACGACTAGAGAGTCGATGTTAAATCCGCGACCGGCCAAAATACCAGAAACACGAGAGAGCACTCCTGGCTCATTTTGTACGAGGCAATTTAAAATGTGTCTGGTATGGTATCAAACAAGAGGAACGAGCATATACGCTAAACGAACATACTTTTTATAAGGTTGCAAGCTGGCCGGTGGAGTGTTGTATAAAATATTAGTTACAGCTTCTTCTGCGCTGCGTTCTCTGGGTAAATCAACGATTGGCAGAGGCGGCGGACGTGTCCTCTGCACACTTTTGTAGTCAAGAGCTGAGGTCGAGTCACCGATACCGGGAGGCGGCCTTGGTGCTTGGGGCCCTTGGAGTAACCTAGCTGAAACAGCGAAATTGCGTGAGCAGATATGCGACCATGGACCTCGCAAACGTAAAGCCAACATCGAACGCGGAAGACAACGGAAACAAGCCCTGTACGAGGCTTCCGGTCGAGTCACTTTACATAAACTTGAAAGGTTAAGATTCCCACGACTCGTGACCTCACTACGCGACGCGTTTGGCATTCTGGAGTACTGTTCTAGCTAAACGTACGTATTCCTCCGCGCCCTCATTATCATCTCCTTCGTGTACCTTCTCCCAATGGACGAGCCCTCCTTCAATCAAAGTCCACGACTCCTCTTCCGAGTGCTCGTCCACCCAACGCACATATTCAGCTTCTTGCCAACCGTGCAGAGTGTGAGGTAATGGTATCGGCGAGCGCACTAAGATGTGATGTAGAACAACCAGTGGTGGAAGTCCAGCGGTGGACTCTGGCGATGCTAAATGTGCGTTGTCCAAGAATAGAAGTGGTCTGCGCCGAAATTAATCAATATGAAATCACTCGTGTACAACAATCATAGCTCACCGCAAAGCACGTAAAGCCCGGTAGTCTTCACCGATAACGTCAAGTTTAGCCGCGTTGTGCCCATGTTCAGCCATGAAGGCATTCAATGCAAACTCGAGCTCAGTCATGTCGCTAGTGAGTTGCAGCTTCCCGCTTTCTCCCAGTGGCTTCGCAATGGATACGTGGGTAACAAACGTCCGGAGAACGTACTTTACAATCAACCTTGTCCTACAATAACATAAGCATTAATGGCAAGAGGGTCTATTAACCACCCACCATTGCTGAGTAGTCTCCCCGATGGTGTATCTACTTAATATTTCCTTCCGTATAAATGATAACTTGTCCACAAGCTCTTTCATATAAGCGCTTGCACCACCCATACCAGGTGGTAGGTCGTCCAGAGCCTTGCCAAAATCTACTCTGTGAAGACGAGCGATAATCGAGCTGACTTCTCGTCGTATCGCCACGAGAAGGGGCTCATACGTGCGTTCACATGTATGTTGAATGTTCTGTGTAGTATCAGTAAGCGTGAAAAACCTTCAGAAATCGCGTTCCTACACGGATGGCAGGTTCGAACGTGCCAAACACGTTGGCAGGATATTCGTCACCTAGTTTCGTGAGCCGGCTCCAACAATTGTGCAATGCAGTCACCAACTGAGCATTCAACGCTAGCTGAGGTGACGCCGTTGGACCTAACATGGACGTTGCAGAGCGGTCTCGTACAATCTACACATGCAACGCTTTTAAGTATGCCCGCTCACTTCCGTATTTTGGCATGATCACTTACCAAAGCATCCATGCGCCCAACTAGTCCCTCTAACGCGGTAATGACGTTTTTGGCGACAGCCTTCACCAGCAAAGGGTCGAATTTCGCCGAATCGAGCTCATTCGCTACTGTGCGAGCTATGCTAATCCCTTCTGCGGCACCAGGCGGAGCACGCGCCCCACCGGACATCGCCTGAGCAACCGATTCACTCAGCCGGTTCAGGGAACGCGACAGGTAGAAGGCCTCGAACTGGGTAACAGCACGCAGCACAAGCACTGTTTCAGGACTATCAAAGCGGAATCACATTGGTGAAAGAATTGTATCCCAGCACGGCCTGACTCGCCTCTGGTGGTTCTGCGAGTACAAGGTATCGGTATGTACGGCAATCTTGGCGAAGAAATCATGAAAAAGCCGCAAAAGACGTGGGTAACCTGTTCCAAGCGTTTGCTGGAGGAAAGCTGAACCTACGGATCAATGGATCGTTAATTTCCAAAGTCAACATATATATGGGTGATCAGGTACCCTTTGCAGCATCTCGAACATGAACTTCCAGAGATCGAGAGAGGGCTGTCCAGAATATAGAACTTGGCTTATTGTCTAAACGCTAGGGTGAGGTAACTCAGACGCGATGTCGCGGGCACACCATTGAAGTATCACCTTCATTGCTTCATCAATAAAAGGTATCTGTGATACTGGATCCCTTTTGAGGTTGAGAACTTTTTCGAGAGCGTAAACCTATGTCATTCTCAGTATTACCAACAAGAAAAGCAAAGAAATTCTGTACTTTGATGCAACAGGTTGCAAGGTCTTCGATGAGATTCTCGAGACGTGTCCACATGGCCGTCGTCCATTGAGGTGCTGTAAAATTCGTCGGCTCCGTCCGCACTCGAGATCTATAGCCGAGACTCGAGGATACGTTGGTGTCTTGGCACTAGGTGAGCCTTAGCAAGCTAAGTTTATCACAGAAAAAGGAACCTTTAGAATTAGACTCCTTTGAAATACGAGACAGATCGAACGTGGATTGAATTCGTTTCTGTACTGTTTCCGTTAGATCAGTGACGAGAGACTGCACGAGTTCAGGTAACTGGCGAAGGTTGAAGGCTGTCTGAAGAGAAGACCCCAACAAAGATTGATTCTACAGGATTGCAACTTAGTGTGCATATAGAAGTATCGACCATCGTGACAGATACCATTGTAGCAAGCCCCGATATAACCATGTTCTCCATCTCTGTGGTCACTTGTGTGCGTGCCGCATCTATAGCGGGTAAGTACGCTGTAACAGCATTCACGGAACGCAATGGGATAGTTTGGTTGTCTGATATTGATTGTTCAGCCTCATGGACGGAATTGGTTGGCGAATCATGCCCGGGGGTGGAATCATCCAGTAATGATGCTGGAATGACCGTTAGTTTTCCTAAGTGAATATATGTAAGAAAGACGTATCTACCTAATTCTGCGATACTCAACGCCGCCTTAGCCAGATTACGCTCTTTTTCCCCTTCATCCACATCATCGACGGTGCCATTGAGTCCCTTCCCATTAACCTTCCCCTTTTCCACACCTTCATC
>QFEC01001510.1:11245-26825 GCA_003316585.1 Gomphus bonarii | reverse complement strand
TAGGGTATTTGAGTTTTGTGGCCACATCCCGTGTAAGACGGAAATATGGATCCTAAAATCAACAGATAAGATCAGCGTAAATCAAAGATGTGGAAATAATACCTGATCAATAACGCAAGGAATCAAACATGGAGCATCTGGCCTTTCCCGAAATATTTGAGGAAAAAAGTTGGAAAACGAGGGGGCAGCTTGAATGGCAGCAAAATGACATTTACCGATATTATCACTGAGGCGAAGGAAGTCATAACTCTGAATTTCACGTGCTTAGGAGCCCTGAAATCCAAAAGTGGATTTGGCTTGTGTAATTGTGATTTGTCTAAAGATTCGGGAGACATTTCGATAAAACGCTCCACCAACAAAATCAAAGTCACTGAAGATAAAAGTCTTTTTCGGCTTTCCGATGGCGATAATGTCCTTTAGGTTTGACTTGGCAAATACGTTAGTTTGTTCGACTTTGAGGTCATGTTTGAATGAAACTTTTCATCATCTAGAGTATGGTCAATTTACGACCATTCCCAAAAGGTGCTGTCAGCTGAACAACCAATGGGACAAAAACATCCTGCAGCCACCTGTTGAAAATCAGAGTAGGTCAATAGCACAAACTAATCAGTTTACTTTGTGAACGTAATGCCGAGGTGCATGCTACCACTACTCGGCCCTCTTCCAGTGTATAAGTAAAACGGTTTGCTTTGCTCAAACCGATCTAATCTCCGATCTAAGTCTATAAGGTTCATATAGATATTGTCCCGCCGCTTTCGTATTACCTTTTAATCCTTGTAGATACATAGAACACATAATATCCTGTATTATGTACTTGAGGCTGCGGAGAGAATAAGTCACGTGACTGGAAGGGTTTAATTTGTAAAAATTGAGCGCCTACAGCCCCACATGCATGTCTGCTACATCAGCACCAGTACAGAGTGATGAACATCCATCGAATGAGCCGTGGAAAAGACACCCGGTATTATACTTGGAAGACGGAACGGTGGCCCTGTTGGCAAATACCACCGTCTTTCGCGTGTATTTCGGACTCCTCGATGCATTCGGAAGTTTTGAGAGGGATGGCGTCTTTATCTCCTCATCATCCAGCAGATGTAGAATCTTATGACGGCTGCCCCCTCGTTCAGTTGACAGATGATTCACAGGATGTGGACTATTTTCTAGGAGCGATGATGGGATTATAGTGAGTGTCGATCTGCTTCTCACAATTCCCATTGTAGTCACATATGATGCAACTCTAGTTTTTTTGATCATAAAAAACCGCCGACTAGCCACCAAGTATACGGTACCCATGCTGCGTCAACAGGCCCTCGACCATTTCGGACGAGTTGTGGTAACGGATTTCCAAAAACTTGATCAGATTGAACCCAGGGAAAATGTTTTTGGCCCCAACTACCCAACATATCTTCAGTTGATCCCTCCATTTTGAGAGTGCCACCTTGCCAGCTTTCTGCCTCATGTGTTTTCTCAGGCCTGCTTTGAACAGGGATTCACAGAGAATATCTTTCAGGGTCCTGTGGTTCTGATGCACATGGGTATTCTACTTTTTGTGCTCCACGGACGCCAAACATTGCTCCATGGCGCCCTTAATATCATCCGCGAAACTGTTATGTCCTGTGCACTGGGCTGTACTTGCAATGGTACTTTGCGCATGGAGTGGCTGTATCTAGCCTGCTTAGAGGACTGGGTTCGAGCTGATCCTCTTTCGCGATGGTCATACTTCAAGACAATGGTAATTAACCCAACGGTCCTAGATGATATTCAGCGCTTCTCATGGCCGCCATATACGCCTTTACCAAAGTTTGAGTCCATGATACCTTGCCTAGCATGTAGAGAGTTATGGTTGGACTTGGAAGTCAAGTATTATGGAACAACCTTCCAGATTCTTTTGGACTTCACTCTTGGGACGTCTTACTTTGCGATGAAGACAAATCCATAACGGCAATATTACCTGGTTAGGTCATCATAACTACCCTCGAATACATGTAGGGATGAGCCGTCCAATCGACATATTAGTTATGTTGTCATGTGTAGAGAGAATGCAGGGCACCACAGAAACATCGTGCAACCGGTTACAAATTACATATTGACAGGTAAACAAATACAGTCGAAGCTGCAGGGTGTTATTAAACAGTGGCTGATGAAGGCACTATCAGGGCGCTCAAGCGCTAAATATACAACTCCTGAACATCAACAACATAGTACAATCTAGCACAATCTAGAGTCACAATGAAAGGACCCGTAGGTAAACTAGAGTATATAAAGGGTAGCAGGAGAACGAAATACTCTTTCCAACACAGGGATGCCGCGCAGCCTGTTTCCTGCGGCCATCAACACAAATGACACATGGCACCAAAGACTGCCTGCCACGCACATCACAAACTTTTGATACAGGTGGCCTTATCCGCTTCTTAACCAAGAGCTCGGGATTGTCCAAAGGAGCTTGCTGTATCATCATCACCTTCGAATTTGACTAAATGTAGCTTTGACTCCATTGTCGCATTTAAATGGTACATACACTGCGAAAGAATTCTTGATGAACTTGCTGCGAAGCATCTGACCTGATTAGAAGAAACACGTTTTTGGGAAAACAGGCTGAACACGTTCCGATGAACTTGTAAATTTATTTTTAGGGTGGCAGGTCACCCCACCACCTAAGCATGAATAGAGCGCGAGCAGAGTGCTATATATTCATAAAGAGGGGGATATGTCTCTTAGTCACTGCTAACTCTCCCTCGCCACTCGCCTCTATCAGCTTCCTTTAAATCCCTACCAGCAGTCCCTCAATACAGGAACGATGTTGTGATTAGCGCAGTAGTCTAGAGACAAGTAGCTCAGTGAAAGGACAATTCACTGAGGTGCATCTATCTACGTGTCCATAACTTATACTGTCTCGGTCATGGATGACCGAGACTACTAAGCTTGTATTAGTCCTACCGGCCGAGGCGTTCTACGTGACTCTGCGTTCTACGCTTACCGGTATCCATCCCAACAAACGAGACATCCCAAGCATTGGTGGAAGAATTCTTCTCGGATAATCATGTTCAGGCGTATGAAAGCTCGTGAGTCGAGTCTATATTCCCATTCCATATATAACATACATACTAACTTGACTGTCGTCGGCGGCACAGGACACAATATAGTGCACCTTTGACCTCGCTCTGCCGTGGAGTCTTACGAGGAGAAAAGATGTGACTTTTTACAGAATAGAATCCCAAGAACTTTAAAAGCTAGGTGACTTTCAAAGTTCTTAAGGTAGACCTCATCCATAGCCATCTCGATCACGTCATCAAAGAGTTACATTTCGTGACAAATGGACACAATGTCTATCTCATTGTGCAGTTTTGAAAATATCAAATATATAAAGATGGCTATGACAGTTGATGTTGAGTGAAATGAGGATAGGTTTTCCGAACCACAGGTACAAGAATCCGACGCACAATTAATGTGCAATGTGTAGAGGCGTTCGTTCGTGTCACACCTGAAGTCACACCACGTGATTTGATCGGAACAATGGTATGTACCTTACTTGTTATTTGACACGTTCGATGAAGCACTAGCAGATTATGGACTTTCAAAGGTCCCAAAATTATGAGTAAAAATCAAGAATTCGTGTCAAATTACCTCCGATATCTTCATTTCGAAATCTATCAAGTGCATCACTGTCCTCGGTACGGTAGTCTGTTACAATTATTCCGGCAGCAAGCTCTAGCAACGATTCGAGGCGTTGTGGTGAGCGCTCCATAACAGGGCGAGAAGAGCTTTGTAAGAAATGGCATTCAGAACTCTAGATAAAAGAAGCAGATGCTGAATAATTGTCCCTAGCATGATAGAACCAGCACCATTCATTTCGATCGGCGGCCAAAGAAGCAATAAGCCTCTTCTTTTTGCCACGGCGCTCTCCTAGGTTCTTGAGATTCAATCGACCCCGATATTCGGTGCCAGAAAAGGTACTTCAGCAACTGCAGGGTGATTTCATGGCTGGTCAATTCGTCATCAACAACAAAACAATTCGTTTCGTTTCGACGTATGAAGGGTTCGGCCTAAACCGAGCACTAAAAGGCTGTACATTAATAAGCTATATGTTAATACGACCAATACCCACCCCCGAATAGTTCGTGTCTATCATAATCCAAATCCATCGATAATAATAATGGTTCTAAGTTTAGTGCGATTGCTGCCTCTCCCGCATTAGTGGGTTTCCTGCATCGGAGTCACCCGAGGCAGATTGGGGGATTGAATGATGAAGAAAGAAAAGTGAGTGATGGTGACTCTATACACTGTTTTTCATCTGGTCGTAACTTTCAGCTTTCTCTCTTTTATCACCGACCTGATTTGTCGGCTGACATAAGTCATCATCAACGTAAGGGACACAAAATATGCTCCCATCCAAGACTTGTGTGAATGTTGGCATGGCAAGAATAAACCAAATAAGGATGACTGCCGCCCCGTATACCGATCCAATGATCCGGAATATTGCAGAGTCGAGGGCTACGGCTAACTGCATGCTGAGAACCGCTTGCACAGACTAGATGCAGTATTGATGATTAATACAAAGAGTAGAACAGGGAAGAAAAACACACGTTTGGAAAAACGATCCCCCAAGTGGAGAGTTTAAACGAGATTCTGTGTCCTCGCAGAAACACGTCTGCGACGGCAACCAATGACAAGAGAAGCCAGCACACTCCCAGGGACCATAGGATAAACGAGGCAAAGAAACAACACATGTTGAGAATCCTGCCTGTGAGTTCATCACCAACCACGCTCCCTGAACCCCATGGCAGCGTCATCTTGAAATTCTGGCCAGCCACGAGGATAGAGTATCCGGCTTGCCCCCAGGGTCCAAGAGCAATGAAGGAAGTGAGAGCCATACCAACATCCGGAAGACCATCAACGATGATACGACGTATGTAGACCGTAAGAATCATCAAAGCCAACGATAGTCCAATGATTGCCATAACAATTGACACTCCCATAGTCAGAAATGCATGGGAGAGATGGATTGGGATGAGTGTTTGAGCGAGAAGTTGGCCTGTTGTGGAGCATACGATGAGTGTAATAACTGGAAGTAGCCACATTGGTGTGAAGTGAGCCATGGAATGATCATGGTGGGTAGCCCTGTCCCGTAGTCAGTAACGCTAGGTGCGAGATTAAGAAGACAACACACATGATATAGACAAGACCAAAGCAACAGAGGAAAGAAAGGATGGCATCCAGCCACCAGAAAGCCCAAAGCACGTACACGAATGGTGTGCCACCGAAACCCCAATATTGAGATACGACGACGATGCCCACGGTGATCAGAGTATCTGCCCCCATAGGAAAGCAACCAAGATAAAGACTCTGAACTGGGTGATGCAATAGAGAGCGCCAGATACGGGGGAACATAACGTAACAAGCTATTGACATGGAGAGGAATATGATGAAAAACAGTAGATTGAGGAAGAAAAAGGCTAAAGCGAATCCGTTCATAATCATCGAGTGGCCACCGTAAGGAAAAGCGTGAAATATATTGCTCATGGCACCTGTTCCCATATTGACAGCGAACCAAGCTGGGGAGAAGTGGCTTATGTGTGTGCATCGAAGTCAGGGAATAGTAGAGAGTTGTGAATAAATGTGACAAACCGTATGACATCCCGGAATGACTTCTTGGGTGCAGATGAGGAGTACAACTGTCGCAATTTAGCTAAGGAATACTCGAGCATCCAGTGTTACGCTTACCATGGCCAGCTGGTTATGGGTACAGATGCCCGTGTGAGTCTCTCACTCCCCTTCTTATAAACAAGCCGCATTCAAAAATTATAAGGCCCATGCGGCGCCTGAGCGTTCGTCGAGCGTTCACGAATCGTATTATTCGCCTTGCGCTCTTTCCTTTTTTAAGAACCGTTCCGTTCACACACCGAGCCGAATCTATATAGTTAGCCCACGTGTAGATGCGCCTCACTCTGCGCCACGTTCTTATGCTACACATATCTATTAACTCAATTGAATGACCTGCCAAAATATTTTCAATCCATTTTGCGGATACACAAGCGAGGCCAAATCTCCGTTTTCTGGTTGTTTTTCCCAACATGAGGCCAGTCAAATTTCAAAAATTGACAATTCGAGGGTCCAAGTCCCTTGAGGCTCAGGTGACAGCCCTATTGTTCTTCTTAACTTCGGTCTTTTATTTCTTAACTTCGAGATGCGAATTGGGAATAGCCGGTTATTTGCATGATTTGAATAAAGACTGAGAATAATATAAATTATAGAGCACTCCGTGTCGACAATACGGTGATGGGTTTATCTGCGATTGAATACGGGTAGTCGGCCTAAAGAAACCTCGCTCTGTGCTTCCGCAAGTTTGATGACTTGGCCTAAAGACTGAAACACTGCCGAATCAAATGCTTCTTTGCCTTGCTGTTTCAGATCCTTTGCAGAAGGGGTTTTCGGTGATTGAATAGAATAGAGCGGATCAGATGTCGGGAGTTGAGGATTCCAAACCTGACCCCTCCGCGTACGAGATTTAAGGTAGGCATGGGTCAGAAAACCAATGTTCCGGGTAAGGCGATGAGATAAGCCTCGAGAAGTCGCAGAACTGTATAACAGTTCTAACGTGTTGTCGACTATGAGAAGAACGTTTAGTGCGTCATGCCACGGACATGACAACTGAGTTCTTACTTCGCTTATTCCAATTCACAAGCCATTGATTCAATAGTCTGCTTGCCTGCGGATCTTGTGTGGTTTTAACCTGAATCTCTACTTGCGCAGCTTCATTGAAAATGGGGCGGTACAGCTTGCGGATGTTTCTCGTTGCAGTTGGATGATGCAGAACAGCGGCGGAAGTGGCACGCAAGAAGAGGCGGTAAGTAGACGCAAGTTGTGAGGACAAACGAATGGGAGCGCGGGCTGACATGTGACCAGATGGGTATGTGCTGCTTTCAAGAGTAGGACGTATTAGGCTCTGCGCCACTGCTCCTATATAGTCCGGAGCATCGTTGAAACGGAGAGCAATAAAATTAGCGCCAGCGCCAAGCATTCCTAGGGAACGGCAACTCTCCCTTGCTAATGCCTTTCTGTCCATTTGCCAGAACCTAAGCTCTTCACTTCACGTTATATTTCGTATTGACTCTCACAACGCAGTCTCTGATACCACTCAGGCTCATCACCTGTTTCTCGCTCAAGGATGACCACTCGTTCACCCACGGCTGGTTCCCAATCTTTGCGCGACAGGATCGCCAAATTTGAATCGACTGAGGCGTTTGCACCAAAGTCTCCCGGTTTACCTCGCTTAAAAACAGGTATTAATGGGAGAGTCACTGCTGCGGGGCGCACACCAAACGTGTCTCCTGTGTCTTCAAAGCGGGACACATTTGCGCCGAAGATACCTACCGCACCCTCAACCGAACAGACTCCAGCAGACGACTCGAAACCCATGAAGAGTGTTATTGTCGAAGATATTCCTGAAGCACAGCCCAACGCGACTACCACCGCAGCACCCGCTGCGCGACTGATGGAAGAGGCCTCGACTGTGTCTGTGAACGAGTCGTCGAGTATCCAGACTATGACGTCGGAATCTTCTTCGCTGGACGCATTGCTCTCTCCAGTTCCGTTAGAGTCACGGGATGGTGAAGGGCAAACTTTGGTGTTTCAATCTCGGCCGGAAGACGATGATAGCGACGTTCGATTTTCTACAATTCCCCTCTCCGGAAAGACATTCGACGAAGAAGGTAAATGTCAGCCTTCCTTCTCTTCCTTCTCTTCCGGCCCGCCATCTATCGATGAGTCCGCTCCCTTACATCTAGAGTCTATCAAACCTGCACCTCCAGTGGGTACCACCCCCGCTTCTTTAATTCTCAGGCATTCCATCAACAGTCGAATACAGGACACCGGGTCACCTTTGACCGTTTCGTTCCTAATGAACAGGCTCGATAAGCAGGAGGAGAATGATATGACTTTAGGATCAAATCGTCAACTTCAGGAAGAGTTTACGCGCATACAGAAGCAGAAGGCAAATGGAGATACGGAAGCGGAAGCTGAGAACATCGACTGGGGTGAGTACATGACCTTAATTATGAGACATGGAACTAACACCGTCTCATGTAGACTTTTGGGGAGCCGTGATGGCAGGTGTGCTATTCATTCCCAGTGACAATGTCAAAAATGACTTAGTTTGCTGTAGACTACCACCAGTTTGCTCGGGAGAACTCTGATCGGTTGGCGGTTGCTATTGAAAATGGGATACCCAGTTCGCTTCGCGGAATGATGTGGCAGTTAATGTGAGCAAGTGTACAGTGCAATACGGATTCCTGACATGTCCCGTGCCTCGAACAGGTCCGCTTCAAAAGACCTTGAACTGGAGTCAGAATACGCAAGGCTTTTGAAGGAAACCAGTATACATGAAAAGGCAATCATGCGTGACTTGGGCCGGTGAGTGTTTTCCATCGATATTTCATGTGCGGCAGACTAATCGTATATAGGACATTTCCCCACCATGACTTTTTCATGGATGGTCAAGGGATAGGCCAAGAAAATCTGTTTAATGTTCTCAAGGCATACTCGCTGTGAGTCTTCTCTGTCGTGTTCCCATACGTCTATATTTACATCACCCACAAGGTACGATCCTGATGTGGGATATTGTCAAGGCCTACCTTTCGTTGTGGCCATACTACTCTTAAATGTGCGAGGTTTATATACTTGGGTATTCCATGTGCTCATTTCATGTTCTCATAGATGCCTGATGAAGAAGCCTTTTGCTTGTTAGTTAGGCTGATGGCAACATATGGACTACGCAGTCACTTTCTACCTGAAATGCCGGGGCTGCAGCTCCGGCTCTTCCAATTTGATAGACTAGTGGAGGAGCTATTGCCCGTGCTGCACATACATTTCCTGCGACAAGGCGTGAAGTCGAGTATGTTTTGTTCCCAATGGTTTTTGACCATGTTCAGTTATAGGTGAGTTTTATTTTTTGTCGCTAGGGAATCCATCTCAGAAAGGTCCGTCTGGCACAGATTTCCACTGGATGTCGTTTTCAGGATATTTGACAATGTACTTGCAACCGGGATTGAGGCTATATTTGGCTTCAGCTTGGCACTCCTCCAAAAGAATGAAGAGTCGCTTCTTTCACTCAAATTTGACGACATTTTGGACTTTCTTAGAAATAAACTTTTTGATGCATACAAGGTGCGCATTGGTTTAAATCATTTGTATGCTTTTGCAGAATTGGAATTAATGCGAGGGGTCCGTGTCGACTGTGGACAGGACGAGCAAGTTTATATGGTTAATATGTTCGTGCGCGACGCAGGCCTTCTCAGGATCACACCCTTCATGCTTGACGCATATGCACGGGAGTACCATGATAGTGTGCGAGAGCGCGAGGCACACGCGATAGAGATGGATTCACTCCGGAATATCAACCGAAACCTTACTACACAAGTGTCAGTCGAGTTCGAGTAAGTGTCAATATACTGATATGATGTATTGCACAGTAAATCGCTGGAGGAGAGCCTGTCACAGTTGAATGCAGAACACTGTGATATTGTGGTGGGTGTTTCTTTATTGCACTATCAAAATTGGAACGTATGATATTTTTTTAGAAACAACTTGTAATGGCAAGATTGGAGAATGAAGAGATGGAGGGTGAGCTGGTACGATACAAGTTGCTGTGGGTAACATTAGACTCTATTATCTTTATGTTTCTGACTAGTGTTTAGCTACGCTGACTTGATGCACAAGAGCGAGGATGCTGGATCCTCTCATCGCCTGAGCAGTCGAAGCACGATCAAGCGGTGACTTAAACAAATATCAGTTACTAAACAAAAACGCCATTCATTCATTTGCACCGCAATCTTAGCATTCTCTGGGTCAATATGTATCTTCACTAGCACTGGACCTCTTTTGTACCCATACTACCCCCTTTGTAGTTATCGTCTATAATCGGAAATTTGGCCCAGCAGCATTCAAGAATTCGAATCTGGTGTCTTCTGGAAGAAGTCTTCGTCTCCCACGTCAATGATCCCATGCCTGGATATTTCTTAGTAAGGCAATATATATGGCAAGATGCAATGTGCGTACTTTGATTTGACATGGGACCGCAATCCATCAAAAGTGAACAAGCTATCGTTCTGGCAATGCCGACACCCAAACACTCGTTGATGGCGTTGTTTGTTACTACTCTTTGAGAAGCCCATCAATTTGGCAGCCAACCCAACCTGTAAAGGAGTCCGTGAAATATCAAGAGCCTGTTCAGGGGTGAGAAGCTCCAAAGTGATAGTTTCATGTCGCTTGCAATGCCCGATCTAGAAATTGGTTATAAAGAACATGTAGACTATCATGGTCACAACTCGCACCAAAGAATGGAAACTCATCACAATGGGATCTTTACAAGTCTTACAAAGAAGCCTACATCCCAAGGCTTCAAGTTGCATTTTTGTTGTATGACGTTCCTCTAAACTGCAGACACGCAGTAGTTCTTTCACTGCAGCGATAACCTGCATGGAACCGAACGAATATAGGTAAAAAGAGAATTTAAAAAAAAAACCCCCAATTTTGCACACCTGGTGATTAGGTTCGAAGTATCCTGCGTCCCAAGCTTTCGGTTTGACCTTTGTGATTCGGGCAAGACATCGATGTGAACATACATCCTCGAAGGTGAGGGGCTTGTCATGCCCTACCCCACTGCACCGCCTACAGCTGAACCATGCAGTGACCCGGTCCACAGGTTGTACAAAACCAGCCTCTTTAACAAGCGTGAGATGGTTGTAGCCGAGCATTTCGGAAAACTTGGTCGCAGTATCTTGCATCCAAGCAGAAATTTGCTCTCTTAAATGCTGACAAGTCGCCTTGTTGCTCTGCAGTTCTTCGCGCACACTTTCTTTAATTAAATCAAAGACAATGGATACGTCCGTATTCTTCTTGGCGAGGGTTCTGGCCATGTCAAAGTGGAGGAACTCTGAATATGGCGGGAGATGGGATATGCCTCCTGACTTGAGCATATTCCAATGGTAGCGAAGATCTTCACGGTTGACTCGACCGGTATCTTCCACAGCGCGACGAATACGAGCTGTCCGACATTGTGCTACTTGCTCTGCAGCTTCGTCCTTCAGCAGTTTGAAATCTGTCATTGATGAGATTATGGACCCCCAAGATACACTCAATACTCTAACCTCGCTCAGTGATCTTTTCAGAAATTGCATCCTTCATTTTTCTAAACACCAAGTAGAAGGGTGTATTAACGAAGTCTTGAAGTAACCAACCTTCATCAGGGGCCTTGGATTCTAAGCTATGAAAATATCGGTTTAGTAAGTAGAGCTGACTTAAACATAATATTCACAAATTCTTGTTAGAGAGACGGACATTGCGCCGCCA
Source organism: Gomphus bonarii (assembly GCA_003316585.1). Taxonomy (NCBI): domain Eukaryota; kingdom Fungi; phylum Basidiomycota; class Agaricomycetes; order Gomphales; family Gomphaceae; genus Gomphus; species Gomphus bonarii. The sequence goes on along the minus strand of QFEC01001510.1, from coordinate 15,479 downwards.
CCGCTCGACTGCTCGGCCCCAGATTCTTAAAGCCTTGGCACACTATACAAATGCGAGATATTAACTAGAATGTCAATACAAGAGCGAATCTCACCTGCATGATACCTGGCTTGAGCAAAGCCTTCCTCGCGTAGACCTAAGGAAAAGGGAAGTGAAATATATACAACTTCTAAGATCATGCATACCTGCTGAATCTGAGAATAGAGTTCAGAATTCAGAACGCTGTCTCTGTGTTGTTGAATAGCTGCTTCCCATTCTGAGGGTCTATAAACTATGATAAGAATATTATCACCCGGGTCGAAAAAAATCGCAATCAATGTATTCGCACAGGAATCAGTAGAGCCACCTAGTCAAAATTGAAAAGAAATTTGAGGAAGGAAAAGAGGAAAGAATACCAATGCTAGCTTCAAAACATGGGAGCCACGACTGCACGGCGGCCACATGAGCGAGGTCGGCTTGAGAGGCGGCTGGGTCGGGAGAAATACGCTTGAGGCTCCTAAGAATACCATGTGAGGTTGTGCTGTGTGAAGCCGAGTCTTCAATTGACTCACAACAGCCATGTCTTATGACATTTCCTCTTGGTCACAGTCAGCGATTAAGAAGTAATTTGAACATATGAAGACGCCTCGAGGCTCACAGAGTCGCAGAGACGACCACGCAACGCATAAGAAAAAGGTGATCTCCGAGTTGGCTTCTCACAGACCTAATCCAGCCAGTTACTTTCTGTGAAATTCCAAACATCAATGATGACATACCTCGCACGGAACTTTATCAAATATGAGCGCAATGTACGCGCTTTCCGTCCAGTTCGGTGTAGGATCTGGAATTGCTTTGGGGTAAAAGCGGGCCCTCGCAGCTTTCCAAATGAATAAGGACGAGGGATTGGTGACCAAAGTTACACAAAAGTAGCGACTAGTACGAGCGAGTGACAAAATATCTGGTGGAGTAGTATGGGATAGAATTTCAGCGAGCATCTCCAGGGGAAGACGGGAGATATAATTGATGTTTGGCGACGAGGAAGACTCAGGTTTAGCATGGATGCCGTCCTGTAAGCAAGGCCTCTTGGACGAAGAGCGATTAGCCATACGTAAAAGTGATACTACATTGTCACGTGTGCGGTACTTATATAATTGAAGCGTGGGAACACACCAGATCGAAACCTTCGCAAGGCCAGATGCTTACGTCTGTCCTTCGTTGGAGGACGTCTCGATTTCCTTGGCAGTGTCGACTTCCTGTGAAGAGTCGGACGTACCGTCGTCCTTCTTTTGTCTCGTTTTCTCCCAAATTTACAATCCGGACTCGGCCGACCTGGCAAAAATTCACATTCTCGCTTGTTCTTGCTTTGGCGGCCGGATACAGCGGTCAGTCACTCGCGAGACACCATAGACTTGTATTAAAAATGTTGAACCCTTGTAAAAATAGCATATGAAACCTGGGCCCCATTCCGTTACACAGTCATTGCTACAAAGAGATGCTCAATACTTGGACGCGCTGTTGTTCTGGATGCAATTGACTACAAAAGGTCCGCGATATGCTGAACTTCTCGCAACTTATCTGACGGACTGGAAGCTTAGGACTCTATCCAAAGTCTATGACACTCACGAAGAGCAGCTGAAGGCGTATTCTGATTGTCACTTGCGCAGTGCACATAGGATATTACTGGCCTTGCTTGCCAATGGGGGCATATTTGTAAAACTTGGACAGCATGTCTCATCACTGTCCGTATTTTCAACTTATAATGCGGCGACAAGTTTTGACACTAATTATCGATAGCGCCGTTCTCCCTATAGAATGGACCCATACCATGCGACCGCTGCAAGATCAATGTCACGCAACACCATACGAAGATATGGATGCCATGTTTAAGTTAGACACTGGGAAATCAATTTCAGAGTGGTTCGATGACTTCGAGCAAGAGCCTATTGGTGTTGCTAGTCTTGCACAAGTTCATGTTGCCCGAGACTCGAAGACCGGAAAGAAAGTGGCCGTAAAGCTGCAACATCCCTACCTTGCTGATTTCTGTGACGTTGACATGGCTATGGTAGAATTTTCCTTAGGTAAGTCGGTTAATATATGAGCCGTACAAATAACTCACGAATTCCCAAATAAGCATGTGTAAAGAAACTGTTTCCGGAGTTTGAATTCACGTGGCTTGGAGAGGAGATGCGCGAAAATTTGCCCAAGGAGTTAAATTTTGTTCACGAAGCTTCGAATGCTGAACATCTTACCTCGGATTTTGCTAACATCAAAACATCTTTATATATTCCAAGAGTCCTATTTGCTTCAAAACGTGTGAGTTGGAGTTGTGCGGCTATTTGTCACTATGCTTGAGGTTGTGTCGCTATTTGCAGCTCCTAATCATGGAGTACATCGAAGGAGGAAGAATAGATGATAAAGAATACCTTGCGGAACACAAAATTGATGGGAACAATGTTTCTTTGGAACTCTGCCGCATATTCTCTCGCATGGTTCATCTCAACGGTTGGTTTCATGCTGTAAGTGACACGTTGCGTCCGTGATGTTAGTTTTCAGACGGGAAATTTGCAGGATCCTCATCTAGGTATTCTGATTCTACCATAATGATCTTATTTATTTATGTCTTCATAGGCAATCTCCTGATACGACGTTCCCCCGAGGGCTCAAAGTCACCATATAATTTTGAGATTGTGATGCTGGACCACGGCCTACATTTTGACATTGATCATGACTTGCGCATTAACTATAGCAAGCTATGGTTATCCTTCATTTCCCCCACCTCACCCAAAACGTCAGCAGACCGTCGCAAGTATGCGGAACTAGTCGGGAATATTAGTCCTGATCTAGTGAGTGCCGTTATATTCGGCAGTCCACTTTTGCATTGACACAGCGACGGACATCAGTACCCTGTGTTCGAGACGGCTATTACGGGTCGCGTAGGTCTTGATGACATTGGTTATGATTCTGGTACTGCACGGCCCGCGAGTATGATTGATCTACTGCCGCAGACGATGGAGGAACTTGAGATGATACGCAACGCAGTGTTGCAACGGGAGGGAATGCTGCAGTCTGTGTTTGACGTCCTCAGGAGAGTTCCGCGGCGGGTTCTTATGCTTTTAAAATTGAACGATCTCACACGGTGAGTTTCCATAAAATAAACAACAAACTCATTTCCTGATCAGACATAACTCTGGCCTCTCAGATCACTTGACAATGCACTCGCCACGACGCACTCGAGTGTGAGTATCCATCTTGCGGGAATTGATCATTCTAAATTTCAGACCAGGTTCGAGTGTTTTTGATAACGGCACGGTTCTGCAGTCTTGCGGTTTGGTTGGATGATCGTCACCGTCTTCTCGCGCGATTTGATGAAGAAGGAATATTTTCGCCTAAAATTTTATTTGTGTACTTTCGACGATGGTGGTGAGCGCTACAGCTGGATATTTTATGGGTATTTTGATGGCTGAGTGCCCTTTGATAGGTCCTTCCAGTGCGTCTATCGACGTCTCCATCTTTTCGAGCTATATATGGACACCCAAGCCCAACTTGTCCTCGCGATGGCGTGGATAAGGGGACTAGGCAGTAGAGCCTTTAAAGGGGCGCGCAAAGCATCCGCTGGCCTAAATGTCAATGTTGAGACAACGACTAATTTGTCATTTTGTTCTTGAGATAATCAAGTGAGAAGCAGAAATTCACCATGGAGCGTCAGCTCTCTTCCGGTGACAATCTTGACTTTTTCCGATGTCACACAAGCGCCTATTAAGTCCGGGCACTAGAAGTTTACGCCTTCTTCACCTGATGCTCCTCTCCCTGACCTACGGCGTCCACTGTATTATATACATTGCACTTGGTGCCGTACTCGTCTTCAGTGGTAGGAATCTGCTCAAGCATGATGTCGACTGGACTCATGGGATACAGTTCCGAGTCTGTCGTTATCTTAAGAGAGGTGTCGATTGAGACCGGGGATGAGACCGGCTCTGGAGCACTTGCATGAGTCGCTGGTACCCGCCACTCCGTGTGGTGTATGCATGGGAGTTTGGACCCATTTATTCGCTGTAGACCACACGGTCGCGAAGAGGACTCCGATGAGGGATATGTGCCCATTGACCAAGAGAAGTCCCGTGCCCGCGACGAATGAGCGGACGGTCTGGACGCAGATCAGCTGTGCGATGTTTACGAAGACTGGTATGACGAAATTTGAGATGGAGATGAGGAACAACTGTCCGAACTCTCTTGCCAAAGCTTGCTTTTTTTTTCT
>QFEC01001500.1:1746-31812 GCA_003316585.1 Gomphus bonarii | reverse complement strand
AATCGGTATCTCCGTGGGAAGCACGGGACGAGAGGTGCTTCCAATCAGCCTACGTGACGAATCAATTCACGGGGAACTCAATCTTGGAAATTATCATGATGGACAACTGTTTTACAACACATAAACTTCGGTAGACTAGTTTCAGTGCAATAGACATTCATGTGAGTATTTGACTCGGACGTACTAAATGACAGTTCCAAGTTTACCACTAGGACTACCATCAGTAGCTTTAACACACCTTCAAAGGGGACCCAATTAAACTTTTATTTTAGAGCCAGTCTCTGGGTTGCGGGGAAGCTTGGTGTACTCTGCCAATCAAACTTAGCCCCACCCACTGTAGTGAGTGATGTTATCATCATTACAGTTGACTGAACGTTCCGAGGAGCTTGCGCCATGGATGTTTTTCGCATTAAGCCATGAGATTTGGGTAGAATGTGGATACGACACTCGCTTGGTCGCTGAGCTGCGAGTATTAACTTCATTGGCAACGATTGATTGTTCTTCGTCCTCTCTCTCATAATGGAATAAATGTGAATCAGGTACAGCTTGGAGCCTCAGTGTCCGCAGGAAGAGAACTAGGCAATTCATTTCCGATATCTTTGTAGTCGCCAAGGTTTTCACCGTGCCGGCGCCCAAGCTCAACATATTTAGAACAGCTTGCTGGTGCTCTTCTAGTTTCTCCCAAATGGACTTCTTGTGGTTTTTCGTAATTATATCTAACAGCACATTCGCTCGACTCATCTCTGGCTCAGTCTCCAGCTACACAGGTCATGTGTCTGCGCAAGCTGTCGCTTTCACTGCCAGAACACCAGTAACGTCGCCGCTTGTGGACTTTCAGGTCGCACAACCACCCCCAGTTCCGAAGGATGCTGAACAGTGCATTGTTCCGCTTTTGAAGTAAGCAGTGGTAGCGTCAAGGCTTTGAGCTCGTTGGAAAATGTTAACTTTTATTGTAGGCGCAGTTTTGGCAATTCCTATGGACAGTGAGTGCCGGGAATTGAATCAATTGCAAGTCGTTGTTTAATATAACTTATCCAAAAGCCCTGAGGTCATTGAATACACGTACGTGGGCCATTTCATTCTCATGAGACATTTCAACATTCCTGGGAATCGTTTTCCCTCATGATTCTCGTCCCCATTCCCATTTCCTGATTATTATCGCGTTATGCGTAGTCCTCCTCAGAATTGCGGTTCCCCTGGGTCTTGGTCCGGTATCACTCTAAATTGGACAGCCACATCAATTGGAGTACGTACAGGTGTCCGACTCTCTAATACGTGTGAGACATCTTCTGAAGCTTGATTTTGCTATAGAGACAATTCGATCGTCTTTCCGCCATATCATTTCATAACGTTGAAAGTATGCAGCGAAAAATATATAATTATAAGCGAGGATTGATGCTATTTTCTTTTTGCGGTTTTTTTGTGTTTCCTCCTTACTCTTTCTAAAAAAAATTCCGCTCAGTTTGGCGCACATCAACTCCAGAGCCCACCAAAACCGGAATAATATGGACATATATTAAAGACGTTACTCGCTACGTACCCCTCTTCTCTGTACCTGGAGCGCTCATCCTCGACCTCAACAACATCGTCGACCCGACCCGCAATCTTACCGGTGAATACAACGGTAGGCTTCTGTTTTTGATTCCTGTTGAGGGACTAGTCCTCCTGCTTACTTCTTTTATTCATTTTCATGTATCCGTTAATAGTGACTCTCATTGCTACTTTCTTCGCCTCTTCCCCATCCCACCCTCCTGCGCCCAGGGCCGACGTTATCATACCCATCTCAAACCTCTCACCAAATATGGCGAACTACGTCTCTGTTCCCCCAGATTTCTCAGTACGTGCCTTTTAAAACCGTCTATGAATTCAAAGACACTCACGGTTGTTGTATGTTCGTATTTTGTGTTTTCATTTTGCCTTTTTTGCGTCCTTCGTTTTGTTTCGTCTAACATCTGGCAGTTGAATATCTCGATACCCAGAAACAGCGTGCAGGCATATGCTGAACTATACGCCTCTGGAAATGGCAACGAAGAGTTCTGGGTACGTCTGCCAAAACCTGATACACCCATCTCACACTGCAATATCCACGTGTTTCATAGTATGGCAATGTTGCCGATCAGTTCTTTGGAGATCTCCCAGCTGACGCCACTTTCGGCCGAGGACCCTTCCGCGAAGTACGGCTGCTGGTGGACGGGATGGTTGCTGGAGTCGCGTTCCCCTACCCGGTTTTCTTCACGGGAGCCGATATCCCTCCCGCGTGGAGGTAAGCAGAACTTTTAGTGCATTCATTCATTCAGAACCTGTAAACATGCATATCGCTAACGACAATCATTATCCTTACTCCCATAGACCAATCACGGCTTATGGCGCGTTGGACCTTCCCACGTACTACATCGACCTCACGCCATTCGTGCCCCTCCTAGCCAACGGAGACCCGCACACCGTCGCTCTAGACGTCGTCTCCGCAGAAGCCAATCACACCATAAATGCCAATTGGTTCCTTAGCGGAAACATCCAGGTCCAGTGATCTTTCCCCCATCTCACCCTCACTCGCATATTCACATTCATATTCGCTCTCTATACTCTATCCTTTATTCTTGCTCCATGAAGGTCCTCGTCGACCACTCGACAAATAAAACCACAACCGGAAAGATCACGTCGTACCGTGTCCCGTCCTTTGCCACCTCCAAGGTGCACGGTGTGTCTGCCAGCAACGGCGATCTCAACGTCACGCTCGATGCTGCACACAGCCTCACCATCGAGGCCGACGTGACGAGCGCCAGTGGTGAAACCACTCACGTCGTCTGGCAGCAAAATCTGAGGTATCAGAATCTGCAGATATACCGCGATAATGATACAATTCAGGTGAGCAGTGTCTGAGATTCTTGGAATGCATCTGTTGTTGACTTATTATTGTCACTACCGTATCCTTGTCACCCGCGATTCCGACATCAGATCGTGCAACAGACAAGTAGCGGCTCCACACTTTCTACACACAATGGCCGAGAGGTGGTCAAGGAAGAGTTCTCGTACCCTATGGAGATAGATTTGGTGCAGCTATCAGACGGTACAGGCTGTAAGCATTCGTACTGGCATGCACTGAGTATCATCATCCTCATATCAGCGACTTTCCTAGTCACGGGGTCCTTCGATCATTCCTATAACCGGGTATTGACTCCAAGCCCTTTGATCACCGGCTCCACAATCCACGAACATCAAACCGCATGTACGTTGGTTCCAACAGACAAACTATCCCATAGAAATCCTTAAAAATGCTCACTTTTCCCACACAGACGGGTCTCTGATATTCCTACCCAACGGCACAACTACCGGTGCTGGCACGAACAACAACACGTTCAGCTACAGCGATCTCGCCGGAAACACCTTCACTCGCAAGGTTTCTGCCGCGAACAACGTCATTATCTTTGATCAACAGGGAGGAAGTATGGCACCAGCGTCTGATGAGGGGGGACCGTCGTCCATACCTGATAATTCTCAGATGGTGTTCCCGTGGGCTGCTAGGCTGCCGGGTGGGAGGAAAGTGTCGAGTCTACCGCCGGCGTGAGGACCTAAATATTCAGTATTGCACAGAAAATTCGAGTTGTCTAGAAGTGCTGAGGTCTTGAGGGACCATATATCCAAATTTAAAACTTAGGCAGCCAGTATTGCTTGAGCCTGCCGGATATGTCTGATCCCATGCGTGTGCTTCTCAATCTCCAACCTTCAACGATACCATGAGGGTCTTGTTGTGAACGATGAACCTCCTATATGGTACTGGCACAAGATCATACCTGTGTCTGGGACATAGCATCAGGTAGCAACCACGGGTGCCAGGTGTGCTGCATGTAGTATTAGGATGTTTCCGGAGGGAAAAAACCATGAGTCAGTATTATCCAACTGAATGAGAGATGATCATGCTCACCTTCTTTCCGAAGTGACCCTTAGGTATTCTTTCTTTGCTCAGCTCAAAGCTCATTGAACCCCGAGAGCACCATATAATCGATGTCCGTGCGATCACCGAACTAGCATTATCCATAACGACAGAAAGACCTTAGAAGCGAACTCGGAACAGAAAGCTAAATCAAAGGGGTAAACATCATTAGCGGCATACAACGATACACGTGGAGAAAGTAGAACACAAACCGAGTGGATGTTGGAAGAGCAATCTTCTAAACACAGATTCAAAACTAAGACGATATCAGATGAATCTGAAGTATCATCGTACATGTAGTAGTCACTTATACTAAGAGTTCCTTATTGTATGGATATAACAAGAAGTTATTAGTCATACAATAAAGAACAAAGATAACGAAAAGAACAAAAAGATCGGTATACTCGGAGATCGATCAAGCGTCCTTACTTTTACCATAGTGGAAGCACCAGGTACCGGGTGTCAATGGAGATGTGGTTTCAGACGACTATGTAGTAGAAGTATTCGCCATCGATCACATCAAAGAACACTTTGAGGTAACCAGAATTATTCGATGCCAACTGTATCGAAGCTCACTAAGGCCTTTGGATGGGAACGGACTGGAGTTAGGGCAGCCTAATTCTCTCACAGGTAATTGTCATTTCCTGTATCCAAGAACACTCCATGGGGAATCACACATCGAGGCTTGCTGTTGGGAGAGGAGTGGTGGTAGTCGACTTAGGACTCGGAGCGCGAATGCCGCCGTGCCAATGGGCGAAGCTAATAAGCATTGGTTGGGGTAAAGTGGGGGAAGTAGAAGAATGGGAATCTTGGAGACAGATGAGGGAAAAGACACGGATGACAGGGAACATGGATCAAGTGGGAAGGACGACTGTCTAGTTGAAGAAGAAATCGTCATTAACTGCACCTAAACATGACTATGACATAACTCACCGAGGCGTGATGCTGCTTGACTTGGGGAAACTTGAGTACCATGCTCGGAGATTCGTAGAGGGCATGCATGCGAATTAGACAACGGTCCAGGTGGTAAAGAGAGGGAGATAATGGAGTTGGACCAAGTGGAAAAGAGAGATGAGGGAGAACACCACTGACGACTCTGTAGCGGTGCTCGTCACCGACTCAATCTAAGAAAAATTTGGGAAAACTCAACGAGGCATGCGGCGAGAGAGCTTCAGGGTGTTCTCGACTATCTAGCACGAGATCCGGCTTGCCTTTGACTAAGCTCATAGATTCTTCCAGCTTAATGCGTAATTCATCAAAGGGACGCGGATGAAATGCATGAAGGTGGAGATTGAACAAGTGGCGAAGAGGGAAAAAGGTGGAGGTGGACCAAGTGGGATGAGATTGGGGATGTCATCGATGGCTATGGAGCAGAAGTTCTTGTTATTTAGTGTACATACTACATAAAGCTTGTGGGACAACTCACAAATGGTATGCACTTGGCAGAGGAGTGGTACTGGTCGACTTGAGAATGCGAGGTACCAGACACTCTTGGAACTAAGAACGTGCAAACTATTATATCATGGCAGGGGATTTCTGGAAGAGAAATGGGTGAAGTTAGAAGGTCGACGAGGAACGATTACGTGGCAGAACGTGGCAGACTTGAACCTACCACAGAGAGTGGCATTAGTGCTGTGTCACTAGGGTAAGGGGCAGAGATATCCGATCCAAGGATTCCAAACATCAACTATGCCTCGAAGATTGTGAAGGACATCTGGGGTATGCTCCACAGGCTCGGTTATAGAGAAGATGCGAGCTGGTTCCATACCATTGTAAAGAACTGGAAGACGGAAGACATAAGGTAGAAAATAGAAAAGAGGAAGAAGATAGGAAGGCGAGTACAGCCGACTCTGAAAGACGGAGGTGCCACTGAGAACTGTTGTCGCTGTGTCCTAATCACGCCTGATGACCGCGATAGTATCTAGCGAAAGGCGGATCCATCAGATGGATAAAGGCTGGTCCTGTGCCTCAAGTAGATGCCCAGGGCCTTGGAATATTACAGACTTTGTCGCCTCGCCAATCGCAGCACACACGAGATCAATCCATCATAGCCATGCCAAATTTCCCATGCTACGATATTATACCTGATCTTTCTAATCCTCTAATTCGGTAAAATTGATACAGGAGGCGTTCTGGCGCGCCAAGATACTTGCCTTTGCCAATAAATAAGACATGAGGGAGTTGTATACAGCATACCTAGAACTGCTTTGAAGGGACGCCTCGCAAACTAACAGAAATTAGCATCGATTCAGGGAAATAAAATGAGGTGGTGGGTGCTTCCAACGTTATCCGCGAGGGATGCCTTAAACGTGACAGAAGTTTCTCATATACGATGCGGTCACGGGGCGGAACTGATAGTATGATTCCTTGCAAGCTATAGCAAAGATATAATAATTTTGAATGTGTTATATTCTGCACCCACATACTGGAACTCCGTGTTTTTCGATGAGTCCATTGCTACCGACGTTGAAGTAGTCATAACAAACAAGTGGCTGTCTGCCTGGCGGACCTTGAATCCAGTTGTCAGAAATCACTTGGCAAAAACCTAGACGTATAATACCGGTACCCCAATCTTTTTTCTGGGGTGGGGGGGAAACAGCTGTTTTCCCCCTGTCACTATAATTAAATACGAGTCTTTCCCTAGAAAACAACCATATACAAACTTGGCATGCAACCCCTTTACAAAGAACAAAACTTTTTACCGCTCCAAATCAGCTTAAGAGTAGACAGTAATAATGTTCATTGATAAAATTTCTCCAAATATATGCAGATTCAAAGTGGTGAGTAAGCTTGTATTCTTTTCTCAAGAGAATCATCTCCGTTTTTTGTTTTTCCGTCCCTTCGACGAACTTCTTTTCTATATCGGACTTGCATCTCCCCCTTTTTTTCCATGGATGTTCATCTTCAAAATTCTCAAAAATATCTCTAGATCTTGACCCACCTGAGCTCGAACATTTTGATTATAAAAATGACCGACCTCCCTTGGTCATTCGTTGCAATCGGTGTCTACAACTACCGCCCCACCGTCAAGAACCGCTCAGCAATAAATGCTTGGGAATTATGGGGCTTCAATCCTTAGAGAACTTCCTGACGATGCTCGCGCTTTGCGTCCACTATGAGTGACACACTACGCCCACACAAGCACCCTTCCCGATTGTAGCCAACAGCATTGTGTGTGGGTCAGCGAATCAAAGCTTTACACAAAATGGTCATTTACACTGTGGGTCCACCCTCTGCGGCTGTTTCGTGTCTAGTGATAGTGATAGATGAAATTCCTTCAAGATATCAAAGACTTATCCTCGTCCCATCCCCCTTTCCATATAACCACCATCTCACTATGTAGATCCAACAAAACCTACTGGTACCGAGATATCAATCCCACAGTAAAAAGAAAACGAGATATCAATTGTACGCATTCGAGTCAATCAAATATCATAGACGAGCGCGTCAACACGAGTCAGGATGCCTATTCTAACAATATGAATGTTTCCCAAGAATCATCTAACTGTCCTCGCGCTACACATCATTGGTCTCTTACTCGCGCTCACACCCGTAGACGGGCTGTGGAATGTCCAGACTTCACAGAGATGATTGCCAAAGTTGTATCTGCTGGTAGAGCCTGACAGTCCTCTATCAGAGGGAGTCTGGACCAGCCAATGCTGAATCTGTGCGCACGAGTACTGATGGGTACCTGAAGCACGTTGCCTTTCGCAGATAGCATTGCAGACTGCATACTGGGAGTTCAGACCAGTTATACCTAATATCTGTCGACGTCTTCAGGTTATACCACACATCTGAACCAATTCTTAATCATCGGAAAATGTCCATGATATAGAATTGTCAGGTTTGCTGGCGTCGTCGAGATATATAACAGTGCAGGTCATATGTTCGGTAATAAACTTATACAAGGTTCTGTATATATGTACATTGTCATATATTATCATCCAGCTGTGCGCAAATGGAATTTTCAGTTTCTGGACCCTGGAATTGCTGCTCGTACTTGATAACTTGCTTGCGAGGATGACTCGCTGCACACATACACATGACTATCAATGTGGAAAAAAGTACAGACACGATCCACAATTACAGTAAATATCTGAGTACTTTATTGGAGAAGCATAATCGTATCGGGGGTTGTTTTTATGGTAGAGATGACTACTACTTGCGTTGAATGTGGCTTGAAGCCTGCTTACCGTACCACTCTCTCGCCATTGATCGCGACCTCTAGATGTAATTGACTCAGATATATTGCAAGCTATACCTCTCCTACCACCATAGGAAGGTCTAGCATCGTGACTTCTTGAATAAAGATCCCATAATTTCCTCAATAATGCACAGAGCTCACCCGTATATGCATATCACTCTCCCGTCAGAACCTCCCCCAGTCCGCCGAGACATTAGAGCCACGGTAGCGTATGAACTTGGAAGTTGCTATCGCGACAGAGACGGCAGCTGTCCTAGGCCTGCATAGACTCTTCCTTTCGCAGACCATCAACCGCAAGTTTCTGACTTTTCATGTATATATAATATCCATCGAAAATCTCTGCTAATGCTCACGACAATGTGGTGTTGTAAATTTTATTTTAGAAGCATGATCTTATAAACTTGTCCTAGACGATGATTGTCAGGCCTACCGTTTGCAGCCCATTTCGTATGATGTATAGAAGTGTCACAAAAAAAAGGGATTTCTAATCTGAGGCAGTTATACATTTATGGGTTTGTTCACCTTATAAAAAAAAGTTTGACCTGCCTAAAAGCATTCTAATTTTCCTGTAGTAAATTGACAGGGCCTCAGCTAATTACTGATTGTACAGTCAAGACAAATATCAGAATGTCATGTACGTGGGATTCAAAATACGTGACGGAATGGGTACATCGAATTTTCGCAACCAGACTTGATATTCATGTGTAACGGCACAGACGCTGGTGCTAGTACGACCAACAACACGACCAGCTACGGTAATCTCGCGGGAAATACCTATACTCGCAAAGTTTCTGTCGCGAACAACATCTTTTGAATCAACGGAGCGGAAACGTTGGCACAGGCGCTTCAGGACGACGAAGGGAGACGGTCGTCCGTGGGTAATATTTCTCAGGCATTGTGCATGTAGGAAGCAAGGGTGCGAGGCGAGAATGTTCCTCCAGCATGAGCAACCATGTATTCAGGTTGCACAGAACGTCCAGAAGCACGGCGCGTGGTTTTTGCTGTAGAAACCATGAACCATTATATTCTTCCGAACCTGCAACGAAATCAGGTAGCCTACAGCTTTAATCATGGAGGGAAAGCTCTATCAATCATGATAAGATTTTTAGCATTAGAGGGCTACACACCGTAAACATGTTCCCATGCCTTGATCTGCTGGACATAGTTTCAATACTTCGCATCTGCTCGAAATCCTTAGGTCGTCCAAGCATCCGCTTCCTGAATCCTACCGCACCTTTATTTGCGCTGCAGACGCCCACGAGGTATCATGTCACTCCGAGCTTGCAGCATAGCTACTTTTATCGCTTGGTTAGCGGGAAGCTTATGTCGAGTGGGATAAGAAAAACCAAGAGACGCTTGCAGTGAGACACGGAGGGTGGCAACAAGATGGTTAAGGGCACGTTCCGTCCCACCCTTAATTTCCAACGAAGGCTTCAGATACGTCTCGCATCGTGACGTTTCCAATTCCACCATGGCTGTACAACCAATATTGAACAGGCGATCAGCGAGCATGCTCTTGTTTGGTACTTGTGTCATCATCGAACGTCGTTCTCCAAGCATTCGATCGACCCATATAATGTGATGCATTGTGTTCTTCTCCCAGGCTTCCTCTTTCATCCGCTGCAAAAGTCCAAGGATCACATTTCGCAGTGTATCTGTGTCTGGGCAAACGTGGTGGCGAGTAAAGCAAGACAGGACGGTCCAAGCGGCGGCATAATCGCCCTGTGCCATGAATGTACGCAATGCGCAATTAAAAGTAGCTGTGGAAACTAGGTTTTTATGTGGCTGAGGTTTTCGTGGATAAAGTCGTAGGCGATCCAGTGCCATCAGCTCCTTGAACACTTGTCGGGCAGTCAATTCTTCTGGTAGTTCGTTTTCACGAACGCCAAGCTTTCGTCTCGGGTTAAGCATAATGAGGATATGCCTGAAGGTAAATGCATCCGGCAACACAACGGATTCTGGAGCTAGCATAGACCGATAGATGAAGTAAGCTCGGTGACTCCATCCCCAACGAGAAAAGGCCGCAATGAGCATATTATACATATTGATATCCGGAGTGATTCCATCCAACCGCATGCGTTCAAGGAGCCATTCTATGCGTTGTGAAAGTGGAGAAGAAGATCTCACATAACCCATCAGAACAGCAGCGTAAGGAAAGGTGAGATCTTTCCGAGACGGTTGTATTTCGTTTCGTTGTTGTTGTGCCAACTTGAGGTAGTTACGAAGAAAATTAGAGGAATCTGAAGGCACCTCATTTGTGAGCACGGCAGGCGAGGGAGCATCCTCATTTGGATTTTGTGGAGGTCTCGTCTTGCGGTAGGATTCCAACCACTCCTCTGCACGATCCAGATGTCCTGCTAGTGCATGAGCTTTGATGATGGTCCCGTATAGGGAAGTCGGATGGCGCCCTGCGCCACGAAGGGGCGTCGCGAACGTCTTTGCCACAGACGAGGGAGACCATCTGGGCATAGCAGTCCCATAGAAAAAGGTTGTTTGTGAAAACGTTGGTTCTGTGGACCACTGATGACGCGACGTACAAATGCCAAAAAAAGTATGGGATTCCAAGTACGCTACATGCACATTGCAAGTACAGACAGTCCAGTGAGGGAATAATGATGATGAGGAGGTATGCCAAAATGAAACCACAAAACAACAAGGGGTGAATTAAGTATCATCTTCTATAGGATATTATGGGTGTAAAACTCGTGCACCTCGGCCAGAAGACCGAGTTCGCGTTCTCGCCACAACGCTTGTACTTGGGATTTAACCGTTTCCCGTGCCTCCTGATGAATAGATTTCACAGTAACGCGAAAGGCGGCAGAGATAGGCCGATGGTCGGAGACGTTGGCCTCATACCGTCGGTAGTGCAAAACCTGCACACGTGACGGATTTCGACATCTATATAACATACGATCACACCATGCTGGTGCACGTTTCTTCTCGGAGGAATCATAGTCAGATGTTCGACGGTCATATTTGTATGTAGGTGCGAAAGTGATTGGTGCCTCAATGAAGGTGCGCAATCGGAAACCTGGATGATTTTTCGCCTGCTTGCGTAGTTGGTCATGATTCAACAGAAACTCGTAGTCTTGCGAGTTGACAGCATTGATAATCACGTCACGACGTTGGTCGATACGATAGTTAAGGTCGCCACCGAGCTGTGTTGAGATTAAACAATGCTCGTTTATCAGAACAGATTATACTCACAAAGCAAATTTCATGATCTAAAATCATACTGCCATCACCACCGCCGACATACGGAAGCGCACCGTCGATCTCTGATTGTGGAAGAGCCATACCGTCTTCCAAAATTGCAGCGAGGTCTTGATTGCGAGAACGGATATGGGATTGACCAGCAGCAAGATGGCAATTAATGAAACATAACGAAGAATCATCGATTACGAATCGTGCAACAATAGCACCCTGCCAGATGTGATCAACGGGTAAACGCCGGAGAACCAGTTCGAATCAACACACCTTGTTTCCGTAACGACCACCCATACCACGTTTGATAGCTGTCATCGCCGCATCTCGAAGAAGATGCTGCTGTCGTTGCCGGACAAAGATGCAAGAAAATAGGCCTACAAGGCTGTCCGTATGTACGACTACATAAGGATCATCAACTGGCATTGCGATCCGGACAGCCTGAACAAGACGCTCGTGCCACAGGCGGTAGGATCTCGAGACCTTCTCTGAGATAATACCGTCAGGCTTCTTCATTTGATTACCTAGCAAAACAGTTTCTGCAAGAACTAAGCTAACGGTAGCCAAAAAGTAGGGTTCACAGATATGCTTACTAGCTGTTAGACTTCGATTTTCAAGATCAATGAGCTCCTGAAAGCCAAACGCAACGATATCTGGGGAATCAACACTGTGCAGCACGTTCTCCAAGAAGTTGACATTGTCGACAGTTCCTGTGAGTGCCTCTGGTCTCTGAGCATCAGTGTTCCAGGAACATATGAGGATATTTAGGTCCCGGAAAGTGCTGAACTCTGCTTCCCGTTTCTGAACTTCGCCCTCTGCAGAAAATGAGGATCAAGGCACAGACTCAAATCTAGTTCCGTGAGACACTTACCAACCCAATCTGCTCCTAAGAGCCCATCCCAGAAATGAAGTTGTTCATCTCGACCGATGCTAATAACATGTAACCGTTGAGACTACCGCCATATGGATGCTTAGTCACTGTTTTCTGTATCCAATTAAAGATTAATGACACTAACCTGCCCAATGCTAACAGGATCCACAAAAAGTTTAAGAACCGGCAGGTTGCCATGTGCTTGCCATGCATTGGTGACAGTCCATGGCTTCGTCTTTACATCGAATGCAGTTATCATCCCTTTCCTGGCACCCATCCACAACCTGTCCACTACACCCTCGAGCGACAGCACGTCAGAAACAGATATCTTGACGACCTGTACGCATGTAGGCACGGGGTTGCCAGAATCGAATATATCTGGCATCCCATTCGCCGTGGTATCAGATGGATTGAGTGTCCAGCAACTAATGTGTCCTCCTTCATGACCCAAAAAAACGAGATGGGGTTGGGATGGGATGGCCGCACCAGAAAGCACTGCTCCAAGCTGATCTGAAGGCATGACGACTTTGGTCGTGCAGTTCGAAGACATAATATCATACACGCGAATGACCGGTCCTCTCTGCGTACCAACAGCACCATTACCAGAGCCACCGCCTGAACCGTTGGATGTCCATAGCAACCCACCGAACATCTTTACGAAACCTTGCTTGTCAGTGGTACGTACAATGCGCGGTTGCCCACCCGGATTCAAGTCTTGATAATCCTTCCACACCAAGGCCTTTCCAGAGTCATCAATGGTTATCATGGACCGAGCATATCGCATGATGTGGACCACTGAATGCATATGCGGAGTCCGTATGCGCATGACGGACGCGCGCTGAACATCAAACTCCAATACATGCCCATCCTTACTCCCACACCACAAGAATCTGCCATAATCATCGCCTTCACCAATACGAAACTCCATTGCGGTTATACGTGGATCCTTTACCCGCCAGTCAACGGGGAGGTCCTTCAGATTGATTGTAAACACGTGGGTATCCCCTCTTGAAAGATCATAGACAGTGAGATCATGATGGTGCCCGGCGACAACCACATGTCGTCCGGCAATTGCGGCAACGTCTGAAGTTGATGCGACATGGATCCGAGCCTTAGAGAACTTATAGTCAGGTAGCACAGGCAACCTGCGTGAGCAATGTGTCGAGTCTGGAAGATCCTCCATGGCACGATGCAAACGGGATCCTGCAGCCACGCGCTCACCATCTGAGTCATCAGATTCTCCAGATGAACGTCGTCGTGGAGGAGGAAGTTTATCTTTGAGACCAATAACTCGTGTAGGGGGTGGAGTGATGGCATCTGATATACGGGAAGATGGCTTAAGGGAGATAATAGGTGGCGGTTGTCCAGAAATCACGTCACTGGTTGGCCGACTTGGAAGGGGAGGCGGTATCAAGGGCACTGTCTCCAGCTCATTGTTGGCTTTGAAACGTGGAGGAAGTGGAGGAGGACCAGGTGACACAATGGATGGAAGAGGAGGAGGAGGAGGCAGTCGACGTAATGGTGACATAAGAGTTTCCGCAACTTGTTCATTCTCTACACTTCCACTGCTTGTACTTTCGCTAGAGCTTCTCCAGAGCTCCGGTTTTAGGGGTTCAGTAGTCAATTCCACCTGGCATTGTATACCCGTGTTCGCTGATTTTGTCAAATGATCTGAACTGCTCCAGTGCGGCACTGGTGGAGGCGGTCTTGAAAGTACATTTACAGATTCATCGGGAGTCTCACTTGAAGGGGATGAAGACAATACATGGCGGTTGGGGCTGAGTAGTGAGGAGGAACTGCCATTGGAAAGAGTTGTGACGTTGGGAAGAGATGCGCGAGGACCTTTGTTAGGCGATCTCCCAGCATTATTTGGGCGCGCGGGGAGGGAAGGTGGTGGTGGTATAACTGTGGTAGAGGCGGAACGCATATTCTTGTTACGGGTGACAGGGCTGCCCGTGGGATGATCGGATGCAAAGTATTCAGAAGATTCCGATGCAGCCTCACTATAAAAAGTTGATCGACGCGAGGAGCGTATCAAGAACAATACTCACGTGAACTTGGACCTTAAAGACGCAACACCACCTGGGCACAGAGTAGCTTCGCCATCGACCTTATTCTCCGTAGACGACGTGCCATTACTATTGGATTCTACTCTTGAGGCTGCAGGTTTGTTCAGAGGCGGAGGAGGAGGAGGAGGGGGTCTCCGCGACAGAGATGGTCCCTTTGTGTGACTAAGCTGCACTGGAATGGGAACACTACTGCTATCTTGAGGAGGTTGTGGAGACGGTGTACGACTGCCTCTGGGAGGTGGAACTGGTTTAGACTTTGCCATGCTTTTCAAGTCTGGAGAAGAGGGAGAAGGACGTAAACTCGGTGTCATCAACGCGTCAGCCGGGCCTGAAACAATACGTTTGGGGTCTAAGAATTGTGAGTGCTGGTGCTGGTGCTGGTGCTTGAGGTCCGCATTGGAAACAGCACGCAATCGATTTAGTGCTCTGAAACCCGTCGGAGAGGTAGGGCGGAGTGATGGGGTTGATGATGAGGCGGCGATTTGCTCAAACCTGGAGCGAAGTGAGCTCACAGGCGGCGGCGGCGAGGATGATTCGAAGGAGGTCATTGTTCATGAGGAGAAGGGGAAATTTTCGGAAGTGTAGAATATATAGTATAGGGAGCGGCCAGCGATCTCTTCAAAATAGCCAGCACGTCGTCCCGAACGGCGAGCAGAATGGGTCGACTCCGGGAATAGCCGGACTAACTCTCTGACTAATCATTGTGGCTGAAACCTAAGATTTTTCCTCTTCTATTTTCTACTTTACGGTGAACAGCAAATCGAAGACAGGTTTCACATCTGATAACTTAGTGGGATTTTCATGAGTATGAAATTCACCATGGTGTACTGTCTTCTTGTGGCCACGAACTAAGATACAGGTGAGGAGAACAAGTTGAGCTGAAGCCTGATCACTGACTACCTTCTACAGATAACTTCCATGACTAATGAGCCAATATTCGCATGACAAGAGAGGGATTATATATGAAGCTGAGTGTGTTTAAATTTTGTGCCACACTGCTTTTTACATTGACGCTGATTTCTCTTCAATAATAACCTGGAAAGCACACAAGGATATATCACGCTGGAGAATTTTCCGTTACTTCGGAATTCGACACCAATATTTTTACTAATTAAATGTGGCGTAAGTTAGCACATATCAACTATCAACTACCTCCAAACTTCACTTGATTATACGATTATATTTCCACTGCTCGAAAATAAACGAACAAGAAGGTCAGTTCAGGACTCAGTTTGCATTACCAATGAAACTCACTACGCACATATGAAGGAGCAAGAGGTAATACGTCATCCTTAGAGCATGAAGGTTAGTTCAGGACTGAGAGTGCAGCTGATTACCAACGTGACTCACTGTGCCCACATGACAGAACAAGAGGTACTATGCTCATTGGTCAGAGAGAGGTCGCTATGTTCTGTGTCTTTAACTTGCACTCAAAATAGTAAATCACACCAGTTTCAAGCCCCGTGGTTAGGTATGGGCCTAGGACCTGCGAGCTGCAAAACGATGACTTCCCCATCATCCACCGCGGCTGCCAATATTATGCAGCAAGTTTGCTAAGTCCGCTGCAGCGGAATCAAGCACTTGTCCTGTCGATACCAAGTGACATCTGAACCATATAGGGATCGATGTCAATGACAGACTGACGGTCTAATGGACATTTTTCTATATTCATCACTCGTCACTTGCTGCTCATAGGGTCATTTGATTATAAAGCAAGCATTCGGACATGGCACTATAAACCAATAGGACCATGGTGAGCTCAGAGTCACTGTGAATTTATTATCAACGCAATCCATCAGCATATTGCTTGCATCAGTGAGTTTATGCGGCGAGACCGCGATGACAGCGATACGTTCTATCAACTTTATCCTATATCATTTTTCCCCTCCAAAATCATACAGCACGATTCCAAACCGCGCCACAAATCAAAAAGAATCGATAGGAATAAGAACAAGGTTAGGTTAGGGCACAAATTTAAAGTATCATAAATACGAATTTAAGACTCGGCAGGAAGATCATCGCTTTTAGTTGGAAAACATACTTATAGGTCATCTTGTCCGTTGGGCCTAAGGCCCAGCGGACTGCCCTCGCACTGCGAGTTGGCCGCTCCCCCTCAAGTTTGTGGAGCAGCCGGCTTGTTTAACTGATTTAGATCCAGGAAAAAGGTCTTAGCCAAGGCCCGGTCGTTCTAGAACTGCTAGGTCTGCTATCCTCGCTTTCGAGCGGCCGCGGCAAGGCTGTCTATGGCTGCCTTCGACCTGAGTACCCTGCTGCCCTTGACTCTGAATTGACCCTGAAAGGCCGTTTGTCAAGCTAAATTTCACGAACCCTAGACTTATAAATTTTACCTATGTCGTCTGTCTAGCCCTAACTCGGTCACTTCGCTCGCAATATTGCAGGAATATACACCACTGCTTCACACAATAGAATGAAGGCACGAGTGTTCCTATTGAACATCAGGCTGCTGACCCTAGAGTGCTCATCGCTTCTTGCCTCCCGGTCTTCCGAAGCTTCCTTTCTCCTCCATTCTTTTATGATATATTTTTCCGTGCGATGTATAGGTTTTGGTTTTTGGAAATAGATGAGAAATCTCAGTACATACACCAAAGAGGGAGATTGTACCTATGATGTCCTTCCCTGATACAACTTCCCATTTGTAACTTACATCGACATATGATATCGTGCCAGATATTCCAAAATCGGACTACCGACTACAGGCTAATCAACGATCAACCCCGTGACTTGATTGTGATTTCTTTTTCATATCCAATGCTAACTCAACCCGAGCAACCATGACTCCAGCTCTTCCGCAACTCATGGTGTCGCAGGCTACTCTTCCTGAAGGAGTTGCCTTGAGGTCTCCTTGGAAGATATTATGCATTAGTTTGGTGCTAACCCTTCTCGCTCCATCTCTTCAACGCATGCGGTCTTACTGTCTGTCTTAAGGCGCACTGGTTCTCTGTACTACGCATCCGGTATTTTCCTCTGTCCTTGGAAGGCATTCGGTGTTGGAATAGTTCGACCGGCATTGTTGGCCGTGCACTTATCACATTTCTTATGTAAATCCTCATCTGTGTGAATGAACTACCTTCGCTCAAGCCAATGCTTTTCCGCGGTCCTCGATCAGCTCCACCAATCCGTTCTCTGTATGACGCATACCCCTTCGCTTCGACACCAGCAATCTCTTCGAGGCGTACCTTGTATTACCATTTATCTAAACCCACTGGTTTTTCAATGTTCCCATTACCATGAACTTTAAAGCTGGTCAGAGCAACCTGGCATCCCCAGCAACCCCAACCAGTGTTGGTACAATTAAGGGTGGTCCAGCGACCCTCGATAAATTCACAACTCATCATAAATATCGGATTGAAGCGATGACGGACATTGGTCGCGCGATGAGGAACTACTTCATTGGATTTATGCCTCCCTCCGAAATTCTGGAAGAGTTTTTCCCTCTAAACCATCTTGAAAATTACATGGCCACTCGACACTTAAAGGATCGTTTCAAAAAGGTCATCACCTCCAATCGCGAAGTCGATGCATACATTCCTTTTGTACGTTTCTCTTTTTGCTCTCAGATTGCTATTGATTTTCCTTGTGTCACAGATAAAGGTTGTCGAAAAATTTGTCCCTAGGCTGTCGGTTCGAGAACTCATCTGCCCATTCTGACTGTTCGGGTCAAAGCGACTTTGATTTCCACACCAAACCTGATGTTTGTGTGTATGATCCCAACAGTCAGCCTCGAGGGATGACAGACATCGCTTGCGTTGAAATTATTGTTGAGTTCAAGTGGAACCCTAGCGATGATCCATTCTGCAAAGAAAGCAGTGATGATGAAGCAACTTTGTTGTCTGACATGAATACTGCAAACGATGCCCTTGGACAAATCGCGACGTATGCTACAGTTCAACTAGGCTCCCAATTCCGCACATGCATCTACTCCGTTCTTATCGTTAAAGAGGTGGCACGACTCATTCGATGGGACAGATCAGGAGCCGTTGTGACTGAGCCCATCAATTACAACGACAATATCACACTTCTAGACTTCTTTATCCGATATCAAAGTGCTCCAAAATCCCTTCGCGGCGTCGACACCACTGTTGTCGAGCCGACACCTTCTGAAATATATCGAGCGAGAAAGCACCTCGAGTCCGGGATTGGACAGAGCGAGGTCCTGATGAAGATCTCTGTTCCTTGTCCTAGTTCAGACTTGGAGCAATCAGAATATGTTATTTGTGCTCCGAAAGCTCAACGCTATCCCACTGGACGTGGTACACGCCCTTTTATCGCATAAGATCTCCAAAGAGACAGAACAGTCTTCTTAAAAGACTCCTGGCGAGTCAACCTGCCCGATATTGAAAAGGAGGGCGACACTTATCAGCTGCTGGAGAAGAAACAAGTTAGACATATTCCCCCCTGTTCTGCTGCCGGTGACATCGAAAACCATTCGACGCTTACATATCGATATAAAGATTAACCATGGGTCCGCAGCGACACTACGGCCCTGACTCCATATCATCACTATCGGCTGGTGTTGGACGTCATTGGAATCCAACTTCAACCCTTCTCATCAACCCTGGAGATGTTAACGTGGGTACGGGACGCTTTGCAAAGTGAGCTTTATTCATGCGATATGGATCGCTCGTCACTCATTTCTAATTTCAATAGGTCATGCGGATGCCTACAGCGTTGGGTTCTGCACCGTGATATCAGTCCTGGGAACATTATGATCTTTGAAGGAGGAGGTCTTCTGATTGATTGGGACCTCTCCAAGCGGGTGACAAAGGAAAACGAGACAGCGAGACAAGCCGCACGAACTGTGAGTACTTAGTAGTCCAGAGCTCTCACACCTTGATTTTTACTGACTTCCACATAGGGTACATGGCAGTTCATGTCTGCCAATCTCGTCAGGCGCAACGATGCAGTGCATACCTTCCAGGATGACATGGAGTCCTTTCTTTATGTCATACTCTACCTTATATTCGCGTATACGACAAGTGGCTTGTCAGAAGATGATATTCAGGCGTTCATGCACACAGTCCTGAATCCCATGTTGTATAGAACAACTGGTGGTAGGGGCAACGCCGATTTCTTAAAGGGGCGCACCACCTTGGACGAACTCAGCATGAACAACCGACCGTTACTCTCCAGGCCCTTATGGAATATAGCAACGCTGTTCGCTGTTCGCTATGAGACAAAAAGGGAGAGCACCCAGTGATACTTCAGGACATGGACAAGCGTTTCAAGAAACTTGAGTCACACGACCATTTCGTCAAGATGCTTACAGATGATATTGAGCAGAAAACCAAGTGGCCGAATGATGATAAGGCCATACTGCAATCTGGTCTTTGCCAGAAGAAGTTAGGAAGATGTGGGTGACCAAGAGTGGCTAGAATAAGTCAGAGCCACCGCCGAAGAAGTCACGAGTAGCTTTTCAGAACTGTCATCAGGGGAAGGAAGGCTACTGACGTGGGGGTTCTCGTAGTTGATGATTTCCGTAAATATCAATAAAGATTTGTAAAAAGAAACCTGAAGAAAGGGCAATGTGAAATGATATTTAGTAAGCAGCGGTTCGCGTATCTTTCACTTTCCGATTCTCCGATCCTCCGTTTAGTTTATCACAATCTGTTCACTCCACGATTTTAGTCATCGGTTCTGGAGCGGAATTTCGGAGGATGAAAATAAATAATTTTATATCTTCATATTTTCATCTTTTTTTCAACCACTATATCTTTAATAATAATGATTTTGTATATCAGTCAGGAGCACTCCAAACTCCCATGATCGGATCATGCTGTAATGATACAGTAATGTATGGCAGGTATGGATCGTTGGCACCAACCTCCAGTTGCTTTAATTTTAGTTCAGTCTGGCCAGTTCTCTGCTTCGCTCGGTCATAGAACAGTAAGCATCATTATCCATGATAGTAACAAAGTTGATGGCATTGTTCAAGCTGAGTGAGTACAAATTTATAATGATTACTTGTTGCAAGGTCTCTGCAAAGGAAATGATCTGCAAGGAAAGGGACCATCACGATTAAATAATCTGATGTACCTCGCACATATCTGTTACAGATTCAACTCACAAGAATAAATTTTTCTGGTATGAAATCATAACTTGGTGTTTATGAGCATTCGCTTTGCTGTGATCGCTATGCTTTTCGAGTAACGCTCGGGATTAAAAGTTCTCCACCCCTTTGAACTTCTGATTGAGAGACATTAAATCTCCTGGGATATCAAATATGATAATGCGGATCCACTGCTTGGGCGCTGCGGCGTGCAATTTCTAATATCTCGCGCTTCTGAAAAAAAGTCGAAGTTCCACAAAGTGCCAAAGCTCTTGGTGTTGATAAATATTCTCTAGTGTTCGGGTACGTGCAAGTGGCCTGACGGTCAATGACAGTTACGTACAAGTAGCGAAACGGGTTAATGAATATCCCATGTTGATAAAATTGGGATCATAATTTCTGTTTGGTCTTCAATGTCCAATGCCAGTGAGTGACACATGTACCTCACATTCTAAAATGAGATAGGGATGCTGATGATCTATCTAATTTGGTTTGTCAGATGTTTAATTTTTTCTGTAATGCGGTCTTCACGATTATGCCTCGTGCTGAGAGATGCATACTGAGCATGTATTTTAGCACATCTCGCGTCTCTAACACTGATGCCCCAGTTCTTCTGCTTCGTCGGGAACGAGTAAGCAGCATTGATATATCTTTATTGCAAAGCTGTACACGGTTACACCGCTGATAAAGTCACCAATGATTATATTATATCTTGCGGTGTGCATTATTTCTGGTTTCTCAAGATTTTATAACAGTCTAATCGGAGATACAAGGTTCACGAATCATTTGTGATAGCACTGTGCCATAATTCAGACACTCCAGAGACCGTGCATAGCACGATTCAGACTGCGTACAAGCCAGGCAATTATATCCCCTCAGCAACCAGGGTTCAGACCCCCGGACTGTTTCAGTTCAAGACATGTGATGAGACGGCGTCTCGTAGTCACCAGTGCTAAATTCGGAGCCATTTTTTCCTGTCCTCCTGGTTGAGTGGTTCCGAGCCCGCCATGACGCACAATCTGATTATCTTCTTGGCTCAGACGCTGTGATTTACAATTGTTGTGGTTAAGAACTCCTATGTTTCAAGATGTACTGTATGCCATACCTCGTTAGCGCTAGGACAGGTACCCTGTTGATTGAATTGGGTTGAAACGACAGGCATTATATTCTCAGATTTACCGGGGAGTGACCCTATGTGCCTCATTATGGGATGAAGCAGGGACGTTGTTGATCTGAACCTTTTCGTCAAAACCTTTTTTTTTTTGTGACCGCCGGGCTTTGACACCCTTGAAACAGCACCTAGTTTCCGCCGAGTCTTATGATGTAAGGCCGGGTTTTCAATTTGATTTATTTCCGTATATTCTTAAATGTCACACTGGACACTGCGCATGCAAGGTGACCCGGTTCGCATCTTAAAAAGATGGGGAAACAAGTGTACCGGTCTCACTCAAGACCAGATAGATCACGAGATGTAGGTCAATGTCCAACCCCTGATGCAAGTCGACGGTTCGCGCAGAGAGAAAACGCCGGTTTACTTTGCAAAGCGAAACTTTGAGTTGAACAGTCTTCTGTTTGATTCAGAGTGAACGTGAGAAAAACAGAACGTACGGGTCTCGCTTGGTGGGGCTGTGCCAAGGCTCTCCAACGGAGCACAGCAAGGGTCGAAATGTGCTTGATCGCCCGGCGGTGGATAGCTCCGGAGAATATGCTCCAACTATCTTTATACGTTCGCTTTGCTGGAAGGCACATCTGCATCAGCATTAGCGTGTGATAGATAGGTGAAGTAGTAATGTGTAGCTTGTTAGTGGGTGCACGGTCGGCGACTGATTGTCACCAAGCAGGAAGACTCAGCGTTCAAGAGATGTCATTTTTGATTGTAGTGTAATACAAGGGAGTCGAAATGTACAACAGAGTCCAAAGGGTATCATCCATCTATCACAGCTTCTGTGTCAAGGTCGTCATGTAAAGTACAATGCAAGTCCTCCTCCAAGTAATGTGGTTACAAATGAAGTCGCAACGTCTCGGGACGTGATGCTAGGAGGCTGTGTGCCATCGCTTCTCTGAAGGAGTCAACAAGGGTCAAACCTCCAGTCAGAGCTAGTATTGATAAACGGGCGTACCGGTGAGCTGTGAGGCTCTGCAGTGCTCTCCACGATGTCTAGCAGGAACGTGGGAATGGGGCTTGGCAGCAGTGCGATGCGGGTGTAATCGCTGTGGCTCTGTAGCGTCTTAGCCACGCGCAAGGAACTGCCCAAGGGGTAAGCTTTCGAAATTGATTCAAAGATGAGAACTCCAGTGTGATCCATGCTCGAGGAAGGGACAGACCATTCGTGAGGGGAACCAAGACAGAGAAGATAGCGAGGATATGCATGCCAGACGACGACGAGCTTAGTGTCTGAAGAGGTCTAGGGGGGGAAGAACCATGGGGAAAGGACGGGATGGGGGTGCTTTTATAAGGAGGCTGAGTGGCAATGTAGAGTATATTTCCTTATGACCAAAGCAGTAGGCGCCGTTTCAGCAGGTGTAATATCCCACGCGGAAGGATGGAGCTGCCACGCGTGTCCGCTCAATCTTTCCGGCATATGAAGCGCTAGCAGTTGGGTTTGGAACGAGTGCCACAGGCTTAACTTTTGATTCAAACTCAGTCTGTGTGTCAGTTGTGCACCGCATCCACGGCGCCTGTCTCCTCCGTAGACAGATAATGCATGCCACAACACCAAGCCACTCAAGCATCCCCGACTCCAACGACGACGATCATAATGCCGAAGATGACCCCAAATTTGAGCCAGAACGCGAGATCAAGTGTCCTGTACACGGTTACAGTAAACATCCGAGTTTCCTCTCACACTTTTGCACTCTGACACGCCTTACTTCTTTCTCCGCCGCCTTTTCCACAAGTTTCCGTATCAAAATTCATCACGTCCATAATTGACACGTGAGTCGAACCGTGTAATTCATTTTGTTCTTTTGGGCATTCTTTTTCCTGTTTAGTCCTCAGTTTCAACGCCTACGGTACTTTTTGTCTTTAATCGTATAAATCATGTCACACCAATGATGGTTCAGAAGTCTCAAACAACTCGGTACCTCGTATTTCGTCTGGCCTGGCGCATCGCATAATCGGTTTGAGCACTCCCTGGGTTCGTGGCCTGTTCTCCCCGATGTCCTCGCCGAATGTCACATTGACGTGGACTGACTCAACAAGGTGTCTTCCATCTCTCTAAAATGATGGTGACGAGATTGCGCATGGCACAGCCCAAACTGAATATCACAGACCGTGATGTAAAATGTGTCGAAGTGGCCGGCCTATGCCACGACCTCGGACATGGCCCATTCTCCCACGTTTGGGATAACCATTTTATTCCTAGAGCCATGTATGTGTCCGATAATAACCAATATTCATTTGTTGTGCCTCTCACCTCTTCAATTGTTCATTTTTTATCACAGACCTGGTACTACTTGGGTGCATGAGGATGCTAGCGAGACGATGCTGGACTATCTCGTGACGGACAATAATATCGACCTCAAACCGGATGAAGTCAGATTCATCAAAGATCTCATCGCCGGAAAGAAAAAGCATACTATTAAGCAGTGAGTCATTCCACAGCAGTGCCCATCTCGGTTCATGTAAGAGAGGAATCTAGCGAGCCACCGGAGAGAGATTTCTTATTCGAAATTGTTGCGAACAAACGCAATGGAATTGATGTTGACAAGCGAGTCGTTCTTCATGACGATTTGATCGGTTCTCACTGTTTAAGCTAGGTTTGATTATATCGCCCGAGATACCCACGCTGTCTCTTCCGGAACTGTCACAGACCTTCTTAGGTATGCCTTACTTGATGATTCATACACTCGAGAGACTCATTTCCACTAGATTAGTTAATTCCGCGCGCGTTATCGACGGCGAAATCTGCTACTCGGAGAAGAACCAAAATACCGTATTTAGCCTTTTCCAGGAGCGTTTTCATCTTCACAAAGCGATATATCATCATAAAACTGGTGAGGCGGTGTACCTTAATTTGGTTACGGACTCCACCTGAGACCGCCCTCCCAGCCAAGTCTCTCGAGTTCATGCTCGTAGATGCTCTTCTGAAGGCTGAACCGTATCTCAAGATTGCAGAGCGTATTTTTAATCCCCGACGATTCATGCACTTGAACGACAGTATTATCCTCGAAGTTGAACGATCTGAATCTCCCGTTCGTAATCGTTCTCTTTCCAAGTTTCACCCATTACACACTGCACATACACACAGGAGCTGGAAGAATCCCGACAGATTATACGACGGATCCGAAAGCGGGACTTGTACAAGCTCGTGGATAAGTCATTCATACCCTGGGATGCCCACGATATGGCGAGCAAGGCTTTCACGCCGGGGCGGATAGTGGAGGTAGCCAGGAATTTGGATACCCCGGAGTTTAGAGACCCTGAGGTGAAGGAGCTTATTGCGGAGCTCACCGAGGAACATGTTATAGTGGAGATGTCAGCATTGCATCATGGGATGGGGGATAAGTTTCCTTTGGATAATTGCAAGTTCTATGGAAAATATAGTCCTGACGGTATACTGTTCCCTTCACATATGCCAAGGTCTGCAAGAACTGAGCTGCCGTCTTCTTTTTCTTTTCTTTTTCAGAGGCGCATTCTCCGCGCCGTGAGGATATTTCGCATCTGCTACCAAAAGGGTTTGGAGAAGTGTGGAATAGGGTGTTTACACGGGATTCACGGTAAGTGGACCCATTGCACAAATGGATTTCGAGTGTGTTTTCCTGATCGGTGCCTATCTAAAGCTTTTACGGGGTGATTCAAGCAGCAGCACGTGCATTGTTCGTGACGATCCTACCGCCTGAGGCTACCCCTTTTTCTCCTTTTGGCGGAGCCCTACTCGGTACACCGGAGGCACCTCGCACACCGCGCGCCACGTCCTCTTTTTCCTCCATTCTCTCTGCCGAGTCCGAACACGACTCCACTAGGGCCGTCTTGGAGACGCCCGGTACATCGGCGTCCATGGGCATGACAAGCGGCGGTGCAAGTGCCTCGCCACTGCATAATAGGTGTATGACAGTTCCGGCGATGTTTACGCCCAAGGCGCCGCGTATCAGTGCGCAGAGGAGGAGTGAAATGAAGAGGAAGGGGATGGATGAAGGTGAGGATGAGGGTGATGAGATGCATGATCCGATAAATAGCGGGAGTCCGAAGAGGAGGAGGAAGGCTGCATAGGTTAGAAATGGTGCCTCCAACTTTTTGTTAAGTCTTTCTTGGTCCGTCGTTCTTGATGTTCTGTCTGAAGTCATCCGTTACGGTATTAGCTATACTCGCAAGCTTAGACTGTATTATAAAGTATTTCATATCCTTTTCTTGTCGCTGTAGAATAAATTTTGATAGTATATACAATCTGCGCTCTTTTATGTCATACTTTGAGGGGACATGGAAAAAATGAATCAATTATAAATATGTACTACAAGACAATCCACCTGTGTATAATCAAGATCCAAGGTACCTTGATGCCAAACGAGTTCATGACCTGACTCCAGCGACTATACAACTGAGCACGCATAAGGTGTCAGCTAGAATCACGGCTTTGCCAACACATGGTAAAAATTTCTTCCTAAATAATTAGCGGCAACAACTTCCAATTCAAATTCGGTGCCCCCTTTTTTTCTCTCTCTGGTTTGCGCACTACCTTCATTCTATCGAGTACTGATCTATCCCCACCTGTAACCCCATTCTTGCTATGGCGCAGGTGCTTTCAAGTGTATGAGTTTTTTTTTTTTTTTGAGTTTGCAAGCAACGGGAGGTGGTCATGAGCACAGCGACATATTTTGTTCCCAGCTAGCACTTGTAGCTTGTATGCGGTTTTGGCCGCATTTACTGTCGAAATCTTTTTTTCTCCTAGTTTACTCTTTGGAGCGGCTGGGGCTTTTTTTAAAAAAGTGTTTCTCCCGGCTAACCTTAACCCTAAAATTGGTAAGAAAACCAAACAGCCAATCATAATAATGGGTGACTAGAAAATTTAAATAATGAGTTCTAAATGTTTTTGACATTGAGCTGAATATTAACTAATGATAAAGATGATACAGTAGGGTGAATATTAGACAGAAGTGAACTTAAAAACATAAAATGGGTTTTTGAGAATATCTTAGTATTTAGATGTAAAGGTAAAACCATCATTAGCTACCTATCTGTAAGTATAAGCTAAAGTACAGTAAGCAACAAAACCATTTGCATGTTTGGAAGTTTTGGATTGTGTATCTAATAGGAATTTTAATTTGATTTTTAAAATCATCAAAATATCATGACATATTCTCTAGGATCCTAGCTATCTTATAGACCAAGAATATAACAAATCTATGTAAAACCCCTGAGATATGAATATTTCATATCTCAGGTCTCATTTGAATGGTTTGGTTACTGATGGTTAATGAGTGAAAAAAGCTAAAATTGGAGGCTTTTAATGAGGTATTAGCTCATGTCACATGATATGATATATATAAAAAGTTCAAATGGTACAAACAAGCATCAACAACTCTAGAACTTCAACCACATTATTCCATGAGATCTCTCTTTGTTGATAAACTTAACATATTCATTTCTAGACTTATGTAAATCTGGCCAAACTACTTGTCAGATATCATCCTCTACTGGTGTCAGCATTGGTACCATCTCAAAAATTTGTTCTAAATATTTCCCTGACCTCCCCAAATCTTCTGGTGATTGTTCTGTCAAACTCTCCACAGCTAATATCTGCCATATACAGTAGGGGACAAAACCATTCACATGTTGTGAATGCTTTGATTGTGTAGCAAATAATGCAATGATCATATAAGCACAAAATCTGATATAATTTATCATGATAGCCCTGCATCTTAGCTTGAGGTCACTCATGGATGATTATGTAATTCTCAATATTGGCCAAGATATTAATTAGTTAAAATAATCAAACATGTGAATGGTTTTTTCCCCTCTATTTTTTTCATCAAAAAAATGGTATATATTAGTATTTGAGCCCCCATTTGCCCTCATCACAGCCTGCACCCTCCTAGGCATACTCTCAATTAACTTCTGACACACCTCAGGTTCTATCTTGTTCCATTCCACCTGAACCCTCTTCTACAACTCATACACTCCATTAGGGGGGTTTTCATAGTCAGAAAGGTGTTTTTTGACAATAGTCCAGAGGTGTTCAATGGGATTCAGGTCAGGAGACTGAGCTGGCCACTTCATGACCTCATAACCATGGTCAGAAAACCATTGGGTGGCCTTCTTGCATGTGTGCTTGGGGTCATTATCCTGTTGGAAAATGATGTCAGTAGAATCTTTACCATAATACTCCAGGGTAGCTGGAAGATGTTCATCCAAAATCTGTCTGTACAACTCCCCATCCATCCTCCCATCAATTTTGACAGCATATTGAGGTCCTTCCCACAGTATACAACCTCACACCATCACAGAACCTCCACCAAACTTCAGTGTTCCCTCAACCAGCCTATCATTCAAAGGCTCTCCAGCCTTTTTATAGACCCACCTCCTTCCATCTGACCCCAAGCAATTGATTTTGGTCTCATCTGACCAGACAACATAACTCTAGTCCTCTACAGTCCACTCTAGATGAGCTTCTGCAAACTCCCTCCTCACCTTCCTATGCCTTGCACTAAGAAGTGGCTTCTTCTTCTTCACAACTACCTTCATCCCTGCCTTCTTCAGGTGCCTCCTTACAGTTTTAGAGGCCAAGGGTTGATTAAGAATGTTTTTAAGCACCTGGGTGCCTTGGGTTGCATTCTCAATCTTCCCTCTTTCTATGAGATGCATGATATGATGGAGATTGGACGGGGAAATCTTGGAAGGGTGACCACCAGAGGACTTGGTGATGTCAGGACAGTGTTTCCTGCAAATCTTGGAGATTAAACCAACAGAGACACCAAGGTAGGAAGAGATATAATGGCCAGAATGACCAGATTTAAGCAGTTGGATGATAGAGTCAACTTTGGCAGCAAAGAGGAACTTCATGGTTGAAAACAAAGGGGGTATTTGGTGTTGTTTGGATAGAAAAAACCTTAATTATGATCATGTGATATCATGTGACATGTCACGTGATTTGAGCTCTGTATGTATCATTTTTTGATGAAAAAAATAGAGGGGACAAAACCATTCACATGTTTGATTATTTTAAATAATTGATATCTTGGCCAATATTGAGAATTACATAATCATCCATGAGTGACCTCAAGCTAAGATGCAGGGCTATCATGATGAATTATATCAAATTTTGTGCTTATGTGATCATTGCATTATTTGCTACACAATCAAAGTGTTCACAAAATGTGAACGGTCTTGTTCCCTACTGTAGTCAAGCTTATTACCTCTGGGAAGGCAGAAACAGTGGTAAAATTGTCCAAAGCACTCCAAACTATCACCAACTAACCTGTTACTTCACAGACAGCGTCCAGACACCTCAGGTGCCCCACACTATCACAGATTCACCTCTAAACTTAATTGTACCTTCTACTAGTCTATTACTCAGCCCCTCCCCTACCTTTTTCCAAGTCTATTTCCTGCTAAATGACCCAAGTCAATTTATTTTAGTCTCATCTGACCATACCACCCTCTTCCACTCCTCTAGAGTTCAATCTTTGTGCCTGGTTGCAAAGTCCATTCTCTCTGTCCTATGCTTCTGTGATAGATGGGACCTTTTCTTCTTCACCACTGCTTTAATCCTAGCTCTCCTGAGGTGTCTGCACACTGTCTGTGAAGTGACAGGTTATTTGGTGATAGTTTGGAGTGCTTTAAACACTTTTACCACTGTTTCTGCCTTCCCAGAGGTAATAAGCTTGACTATATGGCAGATATTAGCTAGAGAGAGTTTGATAGGACAATCACCAGAAGACTTGGGAAGGTCAGGGAAATGTTTAGAACAAATTTTTGAGATGGTACCAATGCTGAGATTAGTAGAGGATGATATCTGACAATGAGTTTGGCCAGAATTAAGTCTAAAAATGAATATGTTAAGTTTATCAACAAAGAGAGATCTCATGGAATAATGTGGTTGAAGTTCTGGAGTTGTTGATGCTTGTTTGTACCATTTGAACTTTTTATATATGTCATGTCATGTGACATGAGCCAATACCTCATTAAAAGCCTCATATTTTGGCTTATTTTCACTCATTAACTGTCAGCAGCAAAACTATTTGAATGAGACCTAGGATATGAAATATTCATATTGTTGAAAGTGGAATAAGTCCACATTTACTATTTTTCTTTATGCTACTATACTTAACTTTTTCATATCTTTGGTCCACAGTCCCCATCTCTATAAGAGTGGCCATAGATAGTTTTTCATCCCTCAGTTATTTACCCACATAGACTGAGGTGAGATCTACTTTGTTCTCATTTATTTCTGTAACTTACATACCATGTGTCATACAGCTAATCCTGTACAGATTGCAACAGGTTATGGACATCCCATCTATGTAAAAATCTAAACAAAAATGTAATTCAGACTTTGTCTTGAGGTCTCTTTATATTTGCGCAGTAGCTACCTAAACAGAAATGTAACTTGGATATTTATGGTAAGTTTAAATGAAAGTCCAATCATAATAAGGGAAAGTACTCACTTCAGACTTCGTCTCGAGGTCTGAAGTAGTACTACAAGAAACACTTGCTCTTATAGAAGATTCAAACAATGGAAAAGGTGGAAGAATGGAGAAGTGAAACAAAAGGGATAAAACAAA
>QFEC01001497.1:12888-33010 GCA_003316585.1 Gomphus bonarii | reverse complement strand
TGGTAGTGATTTAGAGGGTTTACCCGAAAGTGTGATTGCTGAACTTCATGAACACCGCTGGGGAGGCCGGAGATTTACCTCGCTCGAACGTGATGCAGAGGAGGAGGCTGAGGTCGCCGAGGCGGAGTCGGAGTCACCCTCCTCAGTGATGATAGATTCATTCCACTCGGAGGGTCGTAATCGTTCACGCGGAAGAGGCAAGCGTGTTTCTTGGACGCGGGAGAGTCCTGGCAGAGATAACAGTATCAGACAAGGCCCTTTATTGGATGAAGTCGAGCCCTTGAGTGCTACACCATCAACGATGAGAGGACGACAGCTCGCACGTCCAGATATGTACGATTCGTCGGGTATAGTAGAGACGTCTCTCTTGGAGGCTCAGCTGCCACGCGCACGGCGCGCGTCCACAGCCTCAGCTGTGAGTGCTGCCGCCTCAAGAAGAAGCGCTAGTATCGTGTTTCTGGCCGTGTTTTCCCTATTCACTTTATCTTCGTACCCGGTATTTCGAAAGAATGTAGGCTCAGAAGGTCGTGTGCTGACTATGTTCCCCGGAAGTACATTACTCACGCCTGA
Source organism: Gomphus bonarii (assembly GCA_003316585.1). Lineage (NCBI taxonomy): Eukaryota > Fungi > Basidiomycota > Agaricomycetes > Gomphales > Gomphaceae > Gomphus > Gomphus bonarii. The sequence continues at coordinate 32,440 of QFEC01001497.1, read as the reverse complement.
CAACGTCTCCACCCCCTCTTCTCTTCTCACACTTCCCACTCCGATATCGTTTATGACTGCGTCTGATGATGTGGTCCTGCCGCTCCACGATGTCGAAATTTACTTGTCCCTGAACGAGGAGACAAAGCGGTTCATTGGACGTGTGTCTGCGTGGACATGTACCACTCTATATCTCACATCCCGGTTACCGCAAATATGGAAAAATGTACGTCGTTGCCCTTTGCTCCTCCGCTTACGTTCACCATGGCTTATTTTTTGTGCAGTTTGCTCGCAAATCTGTAGAGGTAATTGCATTCTCTCTAGAACTAGATGTAAATCTGTTTACTGTTGTTGACTACTGGTACTTAGGGCTTGTCGATGTATCTTTTCATCTTTGCTTTTTTGGGGAATTTTTTCTATGTCTTGTCCATTGTGACTAGTCCCAAGATGAACTTACCTGCGCCTCTTGCTAGACAATTCATACGGGATAGCGTACCGTATGTCATTCTATCGTATGCCCTGTACTTTCCATCCTGACCTTTCTATTTGCATGCAGATACCTCCTAGGTTCCGGTGGAACCTTGTTCTTCGATGTCACCATTGTGCTCCAGAGTTTCGTATACGACCCCAGTCGACGTGTGATACGCGGCAGAGTCAGACAGAAGAGCTTGGTAGCCCCGAGTGAGGAAGAACGGAGCTTGCTATTATCGACCGATCGTCATATGGAAGATGTTTGTTGATGGCGATCACAGGCCGAGGGGAGGTGGGAGGGTAGGAATTTTTGCATGCTTTGATGCTTTCGATATTTATTTATTCGCTCTGTAGCTATACCTAGTGTTATGTCGAGGGGACTAGACCCGTGTTGTGAGACACGCTAATTCATAGATACAAGGAGTTTTATTTAGCTTGAGGAACATGGGAGCTGGATCGTTTATATCTGAACTACGATTGAACATGCTTTACGTCGGTATCCTGGTGCTCTGCTTTCTGCTTTACGCTCTCTCTGCCGTGTTACTTAACTGGCATTATCGGTCAAGGTATGTCGCGGCTCGATATCGGGGGGAATAAATTTTATACATTTTCAATCTCTCGCCCATTGAAATGATGAGCTTGCGGGAAGAAATTATTGTCCAGATTCCAAATTCTTATCTTTGATGGATATATTTCTTTCGTTTTTCTGATAGTTGTCATCCTCTCAATCCATTTGTGAATTGTAAAGATGTTATAATTAAGCCCAAAGGCACAAGGATTGCAGGTAGAACAGGTTCTGTGGGAGGCTTATAGGAAAGCTTTGGTAGTATGTACTAGCAGTTGAATATATGCTTGTTAGTTAATTTTATTTTCGATCCCTAGCTGCGCTTATGTGGTGCTGAGGTATATATGTGTTTCAACTACGTGTAGCTACATTTTACTATGAGAACTCAGATGTTGGTCCACAACTAGATCCGAGCCCTCCTATGCTCTTCGACGTCCATGCGTCGTGTCGCTGGTAGAGTCGCTCCGATCCACTCTGGCCTATCTTATTCATTTCCTATTGAGGTCTCGAGCATCGCTGTTGCTAGCCTCGATATACTCGAGCTACGGTGCACTGTATTCATCACCACCACATCAAAAATGCAGTCATCATTCGAACTCATTCAAAAAAGTCTTGAACGGAGAGAGACAGACAGACAGAAGGACTGGGGTGTATTATATTGGCCGGGGAGGCACAAGAGGGCCAATCCATCACATTAGGGGAGCCGGCAGAAAACGAGAGCCGATCCAGGTTGGAGTAGAAGGTCTGCAGCCGCTATGTGAGTGATCATGATTGAATCGCAGAAATGGAAACGCTTAGGGATTGGTCATTCGCTCGGGGGTGCTATGTCGGTGTATTTGTCGAAGCGGCGCGTGGACTGTATATAGCGCTGGGTAGCGGGAATGATCTTGGGGTCGCCCAAAAGCCGGTGAATGGAGTGGCTGGCCTTTCTTGCCTCATGTCTGAGCTGGTTGCGCTGCTCTGTGTATCGTTTGCAGTATTTGAGGTAGTGCACTACGGTCTCCGGCTGGCGGCATTCCTTGCATAGAGCTGAGTCCAAGGCTTTTGAAATGAGTTGAGGGACATATGTCCGGTGCGTAGCTGTACAAGGATACTAGTCGCTCTACGGGGCAGAGAGCTCACCGTCCTGTAGATCTGACGGTTCGGCAGTTTTGAGTCGACTTGGGACATTTTGGCATAGCGGGGTGATTTTGACCAGACCTTCTTCCAGCGCTGGAGGACAGACTTCTTCCGGCTGGGCTTCAAGGCTGCGATACTTACCGGAAGGCGCTTTCTGAGTAGCTCTGGAAGGTCGTCTGTGCGGGAGCTTGAACGGTGAAACGGTACCTCCTTCATCAGAACCCGCTAACAGACGCATTGAAATCACAGATTTTTGCTATCTAGAGCCATGGAACTCTCAGATGTCTTGCATCCTGTACTCTGGAATTCTCAACACCTCACAAAAATCGCTACGATTTTCCTTATGTAAAACTTACACACGATGGGCCAGATTGACCGGCACCGCGGCAATATCTCATGAGCCTTGTGAATCTTTGCTGAAATTTCGGTGGTGTTGATCAAGGACCGTGGAAAATCAAGCTGTTGACTTGTAGTGGCTCATTGCAAAACAGATGAGGGATTGCATAACAAGTGTGACTAATGTGACACGGCCGATCGACATAGTCTTGACATGCCAAAAGGCCATGAGATTCACCCTAGAGGCGGAAGGGATGTGATTATTAGATTGGTGTTGGATACTGGAATGGCAACAATTTGGACTCATCAATGATCCCAAAGTCAACGCCTCTTTTTATAATCCCGGTTACATATCCTTCCCTACTCAGGATCTTCTCTAGACACAGCATGTTGCTACTCGTGTAGTTTATCTCTACATCCTAGCTGAAGAGGCCGTCACTCGTATACGCGCTCATTTGCATCAAGATAGACTCAACTCAGCTCGGATTGGACTCGGAATTGTTTGGGGCTACCTATCTTCTTCCTCAATAGTCCCAACAAGAAGAAAAAGTGTATGAATGCAGTGACGAAGAGAAACTATGATCGAATTTAGTTGTATTCCGTCTTCTCGGTGCAGCTATTGATTTGACACAAAGGGCTGTCATATCCTCATCAACACGAGGACATAATTTGACTGGGTATTAGTACCTTCCAGCTATATATATGAGCTCATCGTTTAAATGGAATTGGATCTAAATATTTATACTAAGATGTCAATATTGATGTGCCATGATCGATCATTTGACCAGGCCGAAATCCCAGTCTATCCCGTATCCACCCCTACTGTCGGTTATAGCAAAATAGAATCGGTGCGCGCGTGGTCCGCTCTCAGAGATCCAAAGTTCTTCTCCGTGATTGATTTGTCTGTCAGTTGGTGACCTGGACCACTGGAAGTAAATCAGGTCGGAGAGGGGGCATCGGACACAGTGATAGAGTTCATAACATGACTGCGGGGACCAGGTGTATGATTTCACTTCATTCTCTCGGGATAGTTTTCAAAACAGCCATAGAGATACGTAGCTAGCAGCCTGAAGCTGGCGGGCGCAATATGAGGGGAAGAAGATATTTTCTAAAAGGATCTAAGAGATCCATTCGCCGACAAGAATTTGTGTTTCTAAGAAGTAAATAATGGAGTCTTCTTGGAGGACTTGGAAGTCAAACGTGTCTTAGCGTGTCTCCTCGCAATCGGTAAAAAAAACACAGCGAGCATAACCAGATTTTCTGACCAAGATCATGTGCAGTGGTCACTTTTGCATAGAAAAATATAGTCTGAGAATCTTATGCAAATACAGATAAATTACTCATAATTTTGAAAATCCTGGTGATTCCACCCTAGGCTTATGTTAGGCTAAATTTCTCTGTTCAAAAGTGACCACTTTGGGAATTGTGAATGTGGACCGCGATCTCCAGACTTGATAGGATTGGGTGTGGCCGCTCCTGTAAAGGTATGATCTGCATTATGTAATAGAACGCTCGATATAAATAGAGTGTATCCGCAACAGCCGATTTCGGGAAAATCAACGCCAACAGGCACGGAAAATTGATGTCATCAAATCCGGAACGTGTGACAATGCGCGCTCCACTGGCTCTCATCAGTTCTTTCTTGAAGCTTCTGCGTCTCGCAGATGATCATAAAAGTCTTATAGGTCATATTTAATAATAATTATGGATAGGCGAGCGAGAGCAAAGACGAGCACGAAACGAGGTCGCCGCGACGCGCTACACGCGCGCGTGTCGCCTTGGTCACACGTCCATATTCGGACGGAAATTCAAACCGGGCACGGAAAAATCCGTCTGTTGCGGATACACTCTAATGACTGAAAAAACTTCCGAGCCGCCGTATTCTAACAAGACTCTGTCCCGGGCATTTAAACCATCTCACCCAGCCACTAGAAAGAAACCCGAAAGCGTGAAATAGTTTTTTCCTTGCCTCTATTTTTATCACCGACGCAAGCCAAAACTTTGAAGTCATTCTGTTCTATATCGCTGGGATGCAATATTTCTACAACCTTTTTTGGCAAAACTGATAATACAACCGTCCTCGCATTTCAAGCCGGTTGCATGGGAGTCATGAGAGTAAAATCATGTTATAATGATTATGAATGAATGTGTGTAGCAAGTGTTTCTGGAAATGAGAGTGGGAGGGCTAGTATCATAAATAATGACCCGATGATCATTTACGCACCGTCCAATCTTCCGGAAGTGCCCTCAAAGCACTTGAAATTCTTCCTTCAATAGAAAAAATAAAATCGTAAGCCTTTTTCTACGTCAGCTCTGCTGTCCAACAAAAGGAAACATCTGTGACGCAACTATGTTCTGGTGAAAAAGGTAAGGTGGGAACCTCTACATTAACGACCTAGACCTCACGAGGGATCTGGTACTCCTGTTCTTTCCATAAGGAGATTTTAAATTGAAATTGACTCAGGAAAAACAAATATCAGGCTCGTGTATCATCCTAAGCTGGTCGATAGGAGGCAGGCCACAATTCAAGTTACCATTATGATTCCCACACCACAAAATGTGAATGAATTGCATAACACGCGTTCTCCATCAAAACCGCCAGGACGATGACGATGACAACTCGGGCACGCACCAGCCCCATGCTGCGTAGATCCCGTCAAGGTTTTCGCCCGAGAAAGACCCCGGCTATGAAGGTGGATATACAGACGCTACGAATATTCGTAAAAGATGGAAACAAGGGGCTTTTGGGTTAGGGAACTTCTATAAACGGGCTGCTGTTTGCGGCGGAAAAGAGCATCCGGAAGGGCACAGTATTCTGCCACGACACAATCCGCTTGAAAAATTTGCAGCCACATGAGGAATCGATTATTCATTCATCATCGCATATCAGAAGCTTTATTTATTTTACCAGAACGTTTCCGCGGATCGAAGTGCATTCCCGTCGCAGCTCTCCTAAACACCGAGGAGCAGTTTCCTCTCTCGTCTTCAGATCACATTCGGAACGGTCTGTCCGCGCTAATTCGAGACCCATTCATATTCATCATTATCCCCATTCATATCCAGTCTTTCGTTCTCAAAATCACAAAGCTCTCTGTTCTCCGAAGCATTCAAGTCCAGCCGCCGATTAGACCCATGTGGGTCCTCAGCCACGAGCGCTGTTGATAGTGGGCTACATCAGGAAAAGTTCTTAATTCGTACTTGGCACGCTTATTGATGATTAAGTACAAATAAGTCAAATCCCTACTTGGCAAGCAATATTTACTTATTTTACAACTTAATCCATTTAATTTAGGCTTAGAACAGTTTAAAATGCTGAAACAAGCGAATTTAAACCTGCTAAGGATAATAAGTATTTTTCTGATTTTGTTGACATATCTTGACTCACTTCACCACGTGTCGTAATCTTTGTCTCCTCGCCCGGCCATCGCTTGTTCAGTTGTTGCTCTCCATGTGAAACGTCTCTATGGCACATCGTTACGTTCCGCTCGGATGAATCCATTATCCCTCCTTTCCCATTTAGCCATTTTATATTTCGGGGTGCAAAGACTCCACTTTTGAATCGACGGCATTGATGGGTGGGTCCTCCCCAATTTTAGTCGGATTATGCTGCTCAGGCGCCCTGAAGAAACACATAAAATCCTCTGCGTTCCTTCCCTTGTTACTCAGTTTCCAAGTCCACATAAACTTGATGAACATAACTTCCAAGCCCATAATCATGAAGGTCACTATTGTCCAAGTTTTTCCTCTGTTCCCCAACTCATTTTCACTATATTTATAGTACACGGCTCTCTTTGCTCTCTTCACTTTGATCCCTGTTGCACTTGCGGGAACTGGGGTCACTGAACGTAATCCCGTTGAAACTAGTCCTGCAGAACTTAGCAGTGTGGGTGACTTCACCTGTATTTGAAAATTCCAAAAACTCATTGTGAATTACAGCTGGAAAAGAAGGACTGCGTGTCCACCAACTGCTCTTGCAAAGGAGTCCCCAACGGCCTTTTCTGCGGCGACGGACAGTTAAACTGCATCCCTGGACACGTCTATCAATGCGGCGGTGACGGCACTCTGTCCTGCGACTTTGGCGTTAGGGACTCTTGCGTTCAATGTGGACAGCTCCAGTGCTAATAATTGAAAAATGAGCCTATCTACTATTGTATACACGTATAGGTTGTAAAGAGTGATTGCTCGTCGATGTTGTGTAAACGTGGGGTAGGCATACATGTCTCTTTGATCTAATCAACAGTCGGTTTTCGCACCCTTGTGCTGAGTTTTGCCATGCATTTGAGGTTATTCAGCCGTCCTCGTCCCCTCTGCCCTGATCGTCGCTAACTGCCACATTGTTGAGACACCGGGATGGCATGAACCTCGCATGCGAACACGTTGCTTGCGCATTGCTCATTCGGTATCTTTGACGCTTTGATACTTCGAGATACTTCGATACTTCGACGTTCCGACACTTCGCCCACCAATGCAAGCTGCGCGTCTCGCATTACCAGCTCTCCAGCTCCCTAGAGGTCTGTGCTGGTCAGCAGATGCTAAAATCGTTCCCCTACACGATAAACCCCAGCAACCCTTTTGGCACGACGATGGTGATATTTTCCTTCGAACTGTAGACGGCAAGTACTTCCGACTCCATCGTCGGTTCTTCACAGAACAGAACAAGGACTTCGGGGTGGACTTCATGGTTTACCAGACTCTTAACTTTGGAGAAATAGCGGATACATCAGAGGTTTTTGGGTATCTAATTGAAACACTCTACAAGCCCGCGTGAGCTCCGACGCTTCGGAAGCAGATCATAGGGCTCACCATCATCTCTAGCTGGTTAGCAATCAATGGATCTAATTTCAACGTCATGGTCGGGTTACTCCGTATCACCACCAGATATGGGATGGATGTGTTAAGATCCGATATTATTACCCTCCTCAAGAAGAAAATCTTACCATGCGACTGTACCACAATTGTCGAAAGACTGAGCGCTGTGGAGAAAATGTCAGATAGGCCGTCATTCGGAGTTACATTTAATCCATTCACGATGATCGCTATAATTCGGGAGGTTCTCCTGCCGGAATTTTTTACGCCAGTGGTTTACTTGTTGATGAGAGCTTCAATCAGGGGATGGAGTCGAGAAGAAGCGGTTCAAATGGGAAAGATGGAGAAATCCGACCTCTTACGGTTGATGGCAGGGCAGAAAATCATGTTTTCCCGTGTTCGTCCTCTCGAGAAGCGGAACAAGCGCAACCACGAGGAATCCCCATCTTGCTTTAGGGTACGAGGCCTTGAGCTGAAGCGAAGCGAAGCTTGTACAGATCGCTGTCCCCTAATTGTGGAGTCGTTTCTTGAACATCACTGGGATAGACGTCCGGAAGGTTTCGATAATATAAGAGTGTTGCACGACGCGAAAGAAAGCGCGAAGCAGCATATTCGATGCCTATCTTGTGCCCGACAATTACAATACTTCTTTCGGAGTAGGAGAGACGCGCTATGGTCCAGTATAGCCACTGACTTTGTGGATAGCCTAAAGAATCCGACTAGGTATGTCCTGCATCTGGGATGGGATCATGAGGCTATATACGATAAGGTCCTGAGATTGATTTGTTGTTTTGATATCCTTTTTTCAGGGAGATTTCAAATTCAAATTCGCCACCCGAAATCATTGGACGATCTATTGTGTCCAGTGTGACATTTACGCAGGTTACCCAGACGACTCAGACGACCCAGATGACGAAGACCTAGTCTCAGAGCCATAAAGATTGGTTCTTATATCGCCGATCTTCCGACTTCCAGGGGAAGACGCTGTGCGTTAGAAGTCACAAGCGTTATGCAAGGCATGTTCAGCACAAGTCTGAGGTTCCACATCCACATTTGCGTAACAGTTGATGATCTAGCGTTCAGACGGGATTGCAAGTTCGCCTAATAATATAATAAATATCTGTCAGGAGATGAAGGAGAAGAAGGGTGACACTTGTCAACAATGAAGACAATGTTATGTACAAAGTCTTTTTGCTTGAATTTATTACGGATTGAGTGAGTGTGGAAGAGTCATGCGCAGTTTTCGAGATCCGAGTAAACTTCAAACCCAGATTTGAAGCGCTTATAAAAAGCTCAAGTCCCTTGCCAGAAGAATGGCGACCCATGTCTTATTCGAGTCTGCCTCCGGATATGCTATATTCGAGGTCAAACAGCAGGAAGAGATCGGGGCCAAGACTGCTGCGTTCCAAGGGTCCATCGAGGACCTCCAGAAATTTGGAAAAATGGTGCAGTTGATAAGCTTTTCGCCTTTCAAAAGTGCCGCGCATGCGTTGGAGAATGCAAATGATATCTCTGAGAGTGAGCCATACCAAATTGAATTTGATGACTGTTTGTTGACGGATGTGTTCAGGCGTACTGAATGACCACCTCAAGTCACTACTCGAGCTTAACCTCTCTATTGGTTCGAAGAAGAAAAAGATCGCCAACGTGAAGCTCGGTGTCTCGGAGAGTGGTCTGGCCTCATCCATCAAAACTGAGATGGGCATTGATTGTGACGCCTCGGAAAGGTCCCTAGAGCTCATTCGAGGGATTCGTTTACACGCCTCAAAGCTGCTCAAAGGACTGCAGTCTGACGACCTGATCAAAGCACAACTTGGATTGGGTCACTCATATTCGCGTGCCAAGGTCAAATTCAACGTTAACCGGATTGACAATATGATCATTCAAGCCATCGCGATGCTCGATCAATTAGACAAAGACGTCAATCTTTTCGCGATGCGGGTACGCGAATGGTACGGCTATCACTTCCCAGAGCTTGTCAAAATCGTTCCCGACAATTACCAGTACGCCAAAGCAGTACAATTTATTGGGGAAAAGACCACTCTTAACGAGGAGAAGCTGCCCGATTTGCAGTTATTACTTGACGATGATTTGACAAGGGCTCAGAATGTGTTGGATGCGGCGCGGGGGTCGATGGGTTCGGGATTGTCGGAGCTCGACATGCTTAACATTGGAGCATTCGCTACACGCGTAGTATCCCTAGCAGAATACCGCAAGTCACTTGCAGCGTATCTTGCCGAGAAGATGAACCTTGTTGCCCCGAGCTTAACAGCACTATTGGGCGAGCGCATAGGGGCAAGATTAATCAGTCATGCAGGCAGCTTGACAAACCTGAGCAAGTATCCCGCGAGTACAGTTCAGATCTTGGGTGCAGAAAAGGCCCTATTCCGAGCCTTGAAAACTAAAGGCAATACTCCCAAGGTGAGTAATCTATTCGTATAGAAATGGGACAGGAACCTATCGTTGGCGGTCTTATTAGTATGGCCTTTTGTATCACTCTACGTTCATTGGAAGGGCGGGTCCCAAGCACAAGGGTCGCATTTCCCGGTTCCTTGCCAACAAATGCTCTATTGCTTCACGAATAGATTGTTTCTCTGGTATGCTTGCTATTTAACTTATGATGAAATTTTTTTAATTTGAACCAATAGAAAATCCTTCACCAAAATTTGGCGAGGCATTGCGTAATCAGGTCGAGGAACGTCTTAACTTTTTCGAGGTTCGTTGTTTCCGCTTTTCACTTCATTTCTCATTCTTTCCATATTAGACCGGAGCTGCCCCGTCCAAGAACTCGGAAGCAATGCGGAAAGTCCTGGAGGCACTCGATTTTGAGGGAAGGGGAGAAGATGATGAAGAGATGGACGAGGAAATACCATTACCTCTGATCGAATCCTCACCTGTGAAAGAGAAAAAGAAGAAGCGGAAGAGCGATGACATGGAGGTCAGTAACTCAGATCGTAAATCATGATGGCTGACACTCATTGGATTCATAGGTTGATGGGGACGAGAAGCCTGCCAAGAAAGTCAAACTTTCTAAAGAAGAGAAGAAGGCACTAAAGAAGGAAGAAAAGAAAAAGAAGAAAGCGGTTGACAAGGCAGCTTTGGCAACCGGAGAGGGTGATGAGGTTAGTGCATAGTCGCTGAAAACGCGTCAATACTAACTCGGCTCGTCAGAACGAGAAGAAAAAAACGAAACCAAAAGACAAGGAAGGGAAGAAAAAGAAAGCTGTTGAGGATTAACAGTGGACTTGTATTTTCTTGTCATCATGTATGGGTAGCTTACGTAAATAAGGGGTTGTAATTAAAAAGGCGCTTTTTCGACCCTGTCATGGTAGGCAGAAGAACTTGAATCATCCTGCGTTTCCGCAACCTCGATGACGACGCGAATATTTCTCAAATTGAGAAAGCCAGTCATATATGTCCCTCTGGTTGCTGGGACGTCCTTTGCACTTTACCACTATTACAAGTCCCCCTCATTACCAGTCTCATATGGTACAGCTCAGTCCCGTCGACCGCCTCCCCCTTGGACACCTCCCTCTCGATCCCAAATGATACATGCTCTTAAAACTGGTCGTCTCCCGAAGGAAGATAGCCTGGGAGAGGCTATAACCGAGTTTGACTTGCTCGTTATAGGAGGTGGTGCTACTGGCGCAGGGGTGGCGCTCGATGCTGTCAGTCGAGGGCTCAAGGTTGCGCTCGTTGAAAGAGACGACTTTAGCGCAGGTAAGAAGATGCACGTTCGTGATGACGTGGTGCAAAGGCGTGATTGGAGAGCATTGTCGTGATAATCAACGGCATATTCTTGGTTCTCGCTTGTCCAGGGTCGTCGTCAAGCCTTTTTTGCCTGATCTGACAGCTTAAGCTAGGAACCTCTTCAAAGTCAACTAAGCTTGTCCATGGTGGGGTGCGCTATCTGCAAAAGGCGGTTATAGAACTTGATTACGAGCAGTACAAGCTCGTTCGCGAAGCCCTACATGAGCGCAAGATATTCCTTCAGACTGCTCCATATCTTTCATCTATGCTCCCCATCATGCTCCCCGTCTATAAGTGAGCCATCCGGTCACGTGATCGCGATGCGTCTGACCTGGGGGAAGATACTGGCAGATCCCATATTATTGGGCTGGCTGCAAGTTCTACGATGTCCTGGCAGGTGGAGAGAATATGGAGAGTTCTTATTTGATGAGCAAAGGAAAGGCTCTGGAGGCTTTCCCGATGCTTAAGTCTGATGGATTGGTTGGTGCCGTAGTGTACTATGATGGTCTGCAGCATCGTTCGTGGCCTGCTTATATCTGACCGATCTATTCCCAGGTCAACACAATGATGCTCGCATGAATATTGCCCTTATTATGACCGCCGTGCAACTGGGCGCCGTGGTCGCAAACTATGTCGAAGTCACTGACCTTCTTAAATCCAGCAGTGACGGTAAGTTATATGGCGCACATGTACGGGACGCCTTCACCGGAGAGACATGGAACGTACGCGCCAAGGTGTGGTGTGGTCCTAATATCGTTGCTTCATGAATGCTTAGGTCTTGCAGGGGGTTGTTAACGCCACCGGGCCCTTTACGGATACGCTCCTCTCGCTTGACAATCCAGACCACAAGCCAATTGTGCAGCCGTCTTCCGGTGTTCACATCACACTCCCCAACTACTATTCTCCGCGTACCATGGGCCTCCTTGACCCGGCAACCTCTGACGGCCGGGTTATATTCTTCCTACCGTGGCAAGGAAATACAATAGCAGGCACTACAGATTCTAAAGCACAAGTCGAGATTGAGCCTCGTGCGCGCGAAGAGGAAGTCAGATGGGTTCTAGAGGAAATCAGGCGATATCTGTCACCGGATATCAAGGTTCGCCGTGGGGATGTCCTTGCCGCGTGGAGCGGGCTTCGACCACTTGTTTCGAATCCCAATGCAGGTGCTACTGAGGGTTTAGTCCGTAATCACATGGTATATGTCAGTCCAAGCGGTTTGCTGACTATCGCGGGAGGCAAGTGGACTACATATAGAGCAATGGCAGAAGAGACTGTCGACAGAGCTGTTAGTGAGTTTGGATTAGAAGACCGTGCTAAGAGCGGGTGTGTCACAGACACTCTGCGGTTGATCGGTAGTGAAGGGTGGAGTAATAACATGTTCATTGGACTCATTCAGAGAGTATGTCTACTGTCTTTCTGTCTCTGCATATTATCTGACAGATATATAACAGTATGGACTTGAAACTGAGGTCGCGAAGCATTTAGCAGACAATTATGGTGACCGCGCGTGGACAGTCTTGTCATTGGCTCATCCCACAGGGCTGCGATGGCCTCTTCATGGGAGACGTATCAGCCCTTTGTATCCTTGTCAGTCTTCCCGCAATTTAAGGCATGCTAGGTCTGATTCACATGATCCCAGACATTGAGGCTGAAGTGAGTTATGCCGTGCGAAACGAGTATGCCCAAACTGCAGTCGACTTCATCGCGCGCCGTTGTCGGCTGTCCTTCCTCAACGCCCAAGCCGCACTCGAAGCGCTGCCTCGTGTGATTGAGATCATGGCCGGAGAACTCAGCTGGTCCGCCGCACGCAAAAGGGAGGAGCTCCAGCGCGGCGTTCTGTTCCTCAGGAGCATGGGGCTCAAGGGTGTTCCCCACAACGTGTTTGCCCCCGTTGGCTGGGCAGAGTGGATTGGAAGCAAGCTTACAGGACGCACGCCTGTACATATCGCAGCTAGGTACAGCCGTGCACAGTTCGAAGTGGGCGAATTGATTCGGATCAGGGCTGCGTTCTTTGCTATGGCGACTAGCTTACATGATGGGGAAGAGAGGAGTGGGGAAGAGAGGAGTGGGGAAAAGAGGCTTCGCAGGAGCCAGCTGCAGGAGATGTTGAGCGATCTCCCTGGATATGAAGAGGCTAAGCCTCAGGACATAGACAATGTGCTGGTGGAGATCGGGTTCGAAGGCCGGGATGATATTGCGCTGGATGAGTTCCTCGAAGTGAGTTTCGCTTGTGCCTAGTCACAGATGTCAGGGTCGCTGACTATGCGCAAGATCTGCGCTGGACTTAAAGAATTATTTGCAACTCCAGACATCCGTGTTAGCAGGGCTGAGCGTAGGCAAATCCCAGTTGAGAAGAGCGGAGGAGGCGTGTAACGCTGGGTAAGATATGGCATAATACAGTGATAAGTGTATTGTCTATGTATGACTGTCCCAATATGTCGCATTCAAAGTTTTGCACGAGCTACTTCGGAGGCGTATTGCTCCTGTAGCACCCGACGCAGTATTTTACCTTTGCAGAACGTAAACCCATGCATGGTCAGTAAACCTCAACCCGTTGCAGAATGATCGTGATTAATTCACCTGTCGGGTTCTTCGGAATCTACCAAAGAAAAATTTTAGCACCAAAAAAGCTTACCCAACTGTATACGTGCTCACTTCGTGTACGAACTGAATCCCTCCTCGCAATTGCTTATAGCTGCTCAAGTTCGCTTTTGCCCATCGTTCAAGCCTCTCGCGTGCCTCTCGCTCGCCGAGCTGCTTGCCCTGCGCGGTAAGTACCACCCACGCTCGAGGAGTTTTTTCATCAGGGGTACGCGCATTGTGAGCTAGCACCCCTGCGACTGCCACGTCGTTGACGACCCCGCTGGGCTCTTCGAGAAGTACATCCTCGATCTCGGCCGGTGAAACCTGGAGGCCAGAGATCTTGAGAGTGTCCTAAAAGGTTGCCATGTTGTACATAATCGTTTACAGGAGAGTTAGAGCGTTGGTGCAGCAGTGAATAGTTAGTGTGGTTGGAGGGAGGGTACAGGGGCCTGTAGAGTACATACTTTAGCGCGGTCTTCGTACCAGAATGTGCCTTTAATGTTAGCCTTGAAGCGGTCCCCGGTTCTGAGCCAACCTTCTGGGAGAAATGCTTCCTTCGTGGCATTTGGGTCGTTCCAGTATCCTGTATATCACCCATCAATAGTTACACCCCATGGTTCGGAGTTCACGCATGACATGACCCTTGTACATACCAAGAGCGATGTTCTCCCCCTTCACATACAGATCACCAGCTTCCATCGGAAGACAGTGTGTTCCGTCTGGGCGTAGAATCATCGCCTCCATACCGGGTAGCAATATTCCTGAGATGGTATGAAGTCAGGTTCCTATTGGTATGTAAAATGCTGGAGGAACCTGTAGCAGTAAGAATGTGCTCTACACGCCCCCCTAATGTCCCTTTATGCGGTCTAGCCATGAGTGCTATAGTCTGCAGCCAAGTATTAACCACTAATATCTTTAGTATATTGATGATACATACTGCTTCTGACATGCCATAACCTATAGAATATTCTCGTCAATGAGCATAGTGGTGAGGATAAAGATAATTTGCCCGACCTTCCGACATGATTACCGTTCCAGGGAGCATGCTCACGAGCTTTTGATACAGTTTCGGGGGTAGATATGCTGCCCCTGACCCAACCGATTGGAGGGAGGAGAGGTCGATCTTGGGGAATTCAGGTGAGTTGACAAGCTGATGGACGATAGAAGGTATTGCGGGAAATAATGTAATACGGTATCTGAAAGTATATGCTGTGTAAGGACTTTGTGAGCGGTCCTTTAAAAGTGGTTATCGACCTAGGTATGGCGTTAAGGGCCATTTTCAAGTTCCACCGTGGCATGACGACAACTGTCCCCGGGCGAATAGGAGGTCTGATGAGCAGGTCAACAGGGAGAAATTCCATGACAGACTTCCTTGACTCGAGACGGACGGACCTAAGGCACATGTGATGAAGACCGAAGGAGTGAAACAAAGGCAAGTATCCTAACGATACTGGAATGGCGGCTGAACGCTAAACTCGGTACTTTAGCTAGAAACAACCAAAAGGGAAGAAGGTAAATTTAAAGTACTCTTATGACCTTGCTAGATTCCACATTAATCATTATACCCTGGATAATACTAAAATTAAGGTTTCCGTGGGATACCATGACAGCTAAGTTTAATATAGTGAGCTGAAGACTTGTATTTCACGTGCTAATACCTTTGGGTAGTCCAGAAGTTCCGCTAGAAAAGATGAGGTATGCCAGTGTGTTTTTCTCAGCATGTCGCACAGGCTCTCGAGGTATCTTGTTAAATACCACTTTTTCTATCAGCTGTCCGAAGCTTGGTAGACTAAGGCCAGGCGGATTTGTCCCTTCAAGGATATAGATGTGGTCCTCTGGAAATCCAAGCTCTCGGGCAACAGGTAAGAACCGCGGGAGGATACCAGCATGCACAAACATATGTGTCGCTTTGGATTTTCGGAGGCTGTGAGTCATCTCGCGCGGTGTGGCGAAAGTGGAGAAGAGGGCAAACGGTGTCGTGATCACAAGCAAGGAATGCAACAGAACCATATAATCCTGTAAATTCTCTATCTTAGCGCAACAGGAGCGGGATCTCCACAAAGCTCACGAGACAATTGTCGCTTAAAACACCAATCATATCACTGGGCGTAAAACCCAAGCCGCCGGCATTTCTCCCAGCACCGAGGGCTGTTGCACCATCATACATTCTCTCCATGAACTCTGAGCGAGTGCGTTTCTGGCCTGTGACGGCATCGATGTGCATGACATAGTCAGGAAGACTGAGCTGTTCTGGTCCACGAAAAATAATATTGTGATAGTTAGTGACAGGGACCGCTGGTAGAGGTGGATACGGAGAACACAGATACATGGTAGATGAGAGTATAGGACAAACCTTGGGACTTATGATTCTTATAGGTTTTGAGATACCCGGTGACCCGGTAATCTCATGTTTTCCATTTCCAAGAACGCGTCCACATGAGCCCACAACTTATCTCAACATGTTACTGGTGAAGTTTTCGCAGAGTTTTGAGTTCCGACCTGACTTAAATGCCGGCGACAGCCACCCTTTTTTCCGTATCTTCACTACGTGAAATGTACCATCCATTTTGCGCCTCTATTTCCGACATGTGCCTTTTTCCAATTGTACAAAGAACTTATCTACTTTTCGTAAACCTGAAGACTTTCAATGCTTGTCATACCCTCGGAGAGGAAACTAAATTTAGCACTATTCAAAGTTTCGTCGGGCTTTTCTCCCTCCGAGTAGGATTTCCAATTAAATCTCTATGAGCTTATGTAACCCAAACAGAAGTCGCGAAACAACATATACTGAATTTTTCAGTAGCGACGAAAGAGAGAGATCAATTAGAGTGCTCGAAGCGCGGACGCTTATGGTGCACTGAGTATCTACATGATGTACATGTGTTTGTGTTTGTCCCCAATACACGTAGTAGCTTGTGGTAAGACAGTATGTAAAAGGGAAGACCCCGACCTGCTGAGAGGCTGGAGTCACAGTTCTAAACCCGCCGCACATGGGAAGATGATTGCCCCATCTCCGGATCATGTCTCTTGCCATGGAGGGATCCCGGCACTGGTTCTCCAGCGCTGGGCATAACTCGCCGCATCTCCAGCTCGTTTGCAGAGTAAAGAAATTAACTAAAAGAAAGGAATGATCGGGTATTGGGGATAAGGCTGTGGAGCTCCAGGAGGGAGATGGTAGGCCGCTTCAGAATGACTGGGATGCTTTGGCTAGAGAGGCACAGGAGGAAGATTTCTCATGAGGGTCGAGTGAACCGGCAGAAAACGAGTGCCGGGTGCGGGTGGGCTAGGTCTGCTCCTGGGGTGCAATGTCTAGGTAGTTGTGGAATCTGTTGGTGTCTTGGATGTTAATGGGATTATCTTTGGGTCTCCGAGCAGTCTTAAAGTAGAGTGAGCTGCCTTCCCGGCGTCCTGCCGGAGTGCCTTGCGTTGCCTTTCGTATTTGACATAGTGTTTTAGAAAGTGAGCAACAGTCTCGAAAGTTCGGCATCTCTTGCATAGGGCTGAGTCGACAGCTTTGATCTTTTTAAGGAACACGTTCAGGGTGATATGGCCTTTACAAAGTTGTATGATGATGCCTGCTAGCTCGTCTTGGCAGCGACTGGAGGTTATAGGTCTTTCAAGAAGGCATGTGAGGGTCTATTTTGGAGAGTTTCCTGTAGTGGGGTGAGTTAGGCCAGAGTTTTTGCCAGTGAGGAAGAAGGGACTGCTTGTGCCAGGCCTTGATGGGTGTGATGCTTTCCGGTAAATGTTTCCGTAGTAGATCTTGTCTTGCTGAGCTATCACCTATAGAGGCATCTTGAGCAAGCTTATCTGCAAGTTCATTTCCCTGGACCTCTGAATGGCTGGGAGCCCATTCAAAATGTAGATGTAGATGATGGTGTTGGGATTTGAGCTGCTGGATGGGGGAGTGGATGTTGTCCAGGAGGTATTGGGCAGGTTGTAACCATGTGTTCTGGAGCACTGTGATGGCTGCCTGACTGTCAAAAGCAACTAGTGTAGAAAGAGCAAGCTTCTACGCACAGTTCTTCCAGACCTAAGACAGTTGTTAAAATGGATGTGTCTAAACAACCGCCGTACAAGGTATTCTACTTATAGTGTGTAGTGCGTCCTCACTGTATAATAAAAGAAACATATGGAAACGAATGGAATGTCTCACTAATAAATGAATGTGTCCCGGCATTTAGTGTGGGCACCATCTACCCTCAATATACTGTGAAACCTACTCAATCGGCACTGTCTTTACAACAACTAGTACTGTGCCCAGTTTACCTTGGGTCTCAGCAAGGTACAGCACAAGCATGATTTCTACAAGCTCCCCTTCAAACATGGTGTGCCAGGTTTATTTTCCAAGTTGAAATTTCAGGTGCTGTTCTGATACCAGGATCACTGCTGCAGCCTTAATGTGGCCTTGGAGTCCTGAGCCATTGCAATAGACCTGAAGTTCATCTACTTAGGTTCTGGTGTTACTGGCTGCCTTTTCTTTGTTCTCTGAGATATGAGGGGTGAATTGAGGGTGTCAGCTGGGGTGGTGCCTGGCTGGTGTAATGGTTTTGATAGTTTGTGGGTGGATGTTATACCTGGAAAAGAGAATGTGGATGGGTGAGGACTAGCAAGCTTGGTGGCAGTTAAGATTCTGTGCAGAGCAAAAGTAGGTGAGGTTTTGATGGTCATTTAGGATCTCAATTTTTGGTTCCATCTAGAATATGACACCATTCTTCTAGACCACAGATGACAGAGAGCAACTCCTTGTCATGGATAGCATAGTTGTGCTCTGTGTCTGAAAGACTCTTTGAGACAAAACCAATGGGTCTCCGCTTCCCATCATCACAGAGTTGAGACAGTATAGCACCTGTTGCATACACTGAGGCATCAGTTTCTAGGCAGAAGCACTTGGTCAGCTCTGGGAGGACAGGGATAGGAGTAGAGGTGATGAGGTACTTAAGTTCATCAAAAGCAGTTTGTTCTGGTCCATCTGGTGTCCAAGACCACTGTGTGTTTGCTTTGGTAAGGTTGTTCAAAGGCTTGGCAATGTCAGAGAAGTTGTCCACAAATTGATGATAGAAGTTGATGAAACCAAGGAAGGATCTCACTTCAGTGACATTGCATGAGGTTGGTCAGTCATGTACTACCGCTACCTTCACTGGGTCCATGGCTACCTTTCCTTCCAAGAGGATAAGTCCAAGGTATTCAACTTCCAGTTGTTCAAATACTCATTTCTCTGGTTTTAGGTATAGGTTGTTGGAGTGAAGGATCTCAAGGACTCATCATACAGTCTTGCAATAGGCTTCAAGGGACTCTGTGGAGATGAGTATGTTATCTAGGAAAACCACCTCAACTCCTTCATTGATAAGATTTCATTCATCATCATTTGAAAGGTGGTTGGTATTAAAGTGCAACCTACTGAGCCTTGGTTCACTCAGTTGCACCATCCAAAGTCCCCATATATCATGTACAAGCCATAGACTCACTAAAGACATATATGTATGTTTGGCTTTTGTCAGGTTCAACTTGGAGTTCATTGTTTGGTTTGTTGTCTCCTGTTTATGTTTTTCCATGCCTTGTGTCTTCCAATTACATAATAAGCACTGGATTAGGGTATATAAGTTGTGACTGTGTAACCATTACCCCTCAGCTTGATCTCTGAGGATTACCGCTATACCAGGTGAGCTCTCTATGTACTTATTACTAGTAACTCTTGTATAAACTGAGGATTACTGCTACACCAGGTGGAGAACCCCCCTTATCAGCTCATTAATATTGGAGTATCTTGTTGTTGTGATCTTGTCAATAGCATCGCCCTCACAGAATATCAAGCTCCCTTTCAGACAACCTCACATATCCTTTCCATCAGTTTCCACCTTATATCATGTCTAACCAAATCCCAGAGCAATATTAGGAGTCCCTGGGTGAACCTGGGACTTGTAGGGTGCATATATGCACTAT